>QODF01000021.1:1453984-1532733 GCA_024372805.1 Oostethus manadensis
AAAAAAATCTGGATCCAGATGATGATCCAGATCCCCCCCAAAATGTTATCAGGTCTTTCATATCCAATTTTTGATCATTCCTGAAAATGTCATCCCAAATCCATTTAGGACTTTTCAAGCTGTTTTGAACATATAATTATTACTTAGAATTTGATAATTTATGTGTGTGTGTGTGTGTGTTTGTGTCCATTCACCAGGTGCTGTGGTTGCCCCCCGAGCTGCGGCCTCAGGTGGTAGACTTGGACCCGGGCCTCCAGCAGACGTCCGGCACAGAGCTCCCTCTAGAAGAGCTTCGTGAGAATCGCATCGCCAATCTCAACCTGCACTACACTTCCCTGTCAGCTCAGCGCATCAGGTGTGTGTTAAGTGTGTGTGTTGTGTGCTTCACTGTGTCACTGAACTCATCTTTTGTGGCGTGCAGCGCCTATGCGGCCATGAATATCAGCACCAACCTGTACGTGATCAGTGAGGAGTGGCTCTACTCGCTGGCCTGGTGCTCGGGTGCCCACTCGGTCACCACCAACAACCCTCAGCTTCTTCATGCCATAAAACGACCTCTCTTCCTCATGGTCACTACTTCCTCTTTCCATTCTTCCTGCCTGAGAATCCCATTTGACAATTATTATTTATAGTTTACATTTTAATGAATACAGTGTATTCAAATTGCATTCTATTTTATCAAAACACAATAATAAAATTTCAGTTATTGTTTAATTTTGGCACAGAAATAGCCTCCATTATAGTCGCTAAAAATATTTGTCTATGTTCTTTGTTTGTTTTTAATGTACTTTCCAGACTCCGGATGAATATAACGTGATGTGGGTCGTCACTGATGCATTGTCATTGCTGCTCATCGTCGCTATTTTTGCCTTTCACAGGTATGACTGCACGCACACACACGCACACGCAGACGCTGTAGTTCCCAAACTTTTCACTTGTCACGTACCGTATAGCGTTCAAAATAATAGCAATCCAATGTGACTAACCAGATATTTGTATTGCTACATGGCAAATAAGTTACAAGTAGGTGCAGTAGATTCTCTGAAAACAAACATGACCCAACATTCATGATACACACGCTCTTAAGGCTGTGTAATTGGGCAATTAGTTGAAAGGGGGGTGTATTCAGTGATCAATTTTGTGAAAAAAAACAGGTGTGAATCAGATGACCCCTATTTAAGGATGAAACCAGCACTTGTCTCATTGAAAGCATGAGGAAAATTGGTTGTTCAAAGTTTTTTTGCCTGATCAGCTAAAATGATCTCCAATGCCTTAAAATGGAGAGCGCTTGTTGCAGGAAACAGAAGGCAACTATCAAAATAGATAACCAGATGAACCAGAATGGCAAAGGCTCAGCCAGTGATCAGCTCCAGGATTATCAAAGACAGTCTGGAGTAACCTGTAAGTACTGTGACAGTTAAAAGTCTGTGTAAAGCTAATCTATTTACAAGAATCCCCCGCAAAATCCATTCCATTTTTTTCCGCTTATCCGGGTCTGGGTTGCGGGGGCAGCAGTCTCAGTAGGGAAGTCCAGACTTCCCAGTCTCCGGCGACCTCTTCCAGGACAGTTCTATCACCGTGGCTGAGGTAATTAAAACACTCCCCAATGGCAAGGCTCCGGGGGTAGACGAGTTTCACCCTGAAGACACCTCTACATTGCATCGAAGTCGGGAACAGTACCTCTGGACTGGCAGACCGGGGTGGTGGTCCACATTGTTAAAAAGGGTGACCGGAGTGTGTGTTCCAACTATAGGGGGATCACACTCCTCAGCCTCCCTGGGAAAGTCTACTCCAGGGTGCTGGAGAGAAGGGTACGACCGTTAGTCGAACATCGGTTACAGGAGTTGCAATGTGGTTTTTGTCCCAGTCGCGAAACACTGGACCAGCTCTACACCCTTGCAAGGGTACTGGAGGGTATGTGGGAGTTTGCCCAACCGGTCTACTTGTGCTTTGTAGACTTGGAAAAGGTATTCGACCGTGTCCTGCGGGGGGGTGCTCCGGAAGTACGGGATTGGTGGCCCGCTACTACGTGCCATTCGATCCTTGTACAATCGAAGCAGGAGCCTGGTTCGCATTGCCAGCAGTGAGTCGAGTTTGTTTCCGGTGAACGTTGGCGTTCATGACAAGGCGGCCCCGTAAAATCCTTTGGTTAAAAAAAGGCTCGTGCAGAAGAGGTTACAATTTTCTAAAAAAACACATCAATTGGCCTAAAGAAAAATGGAGGAACTTTTTGTGGACTGAGAGTAAAACTATTCTATTTGGGTCCAAGGCAGTTTGAGAGACGACCCCCAAACTCTGAATTCAAGCCACAGTACACAGTGAAGACAGTGAAGCATGGTGGTGCAAGCATCATGATATGGGCATCTTTCTCCTGCTATGGTGTTGGGCATATTTACCACATAGCAGGGATCATGGATCAGTTTGCATATGTTAAAATACTCGAAAAGGTCATTTTGCCTTATGCTGAGAGCATGCCCTTCAAATGGGTGTTTCAACAAGACATTGATCCCAAACACACTACAGTATAAACCAGCAACATCTTGTTATGCTATGGAGTGGCCAGCCCAATACCCGGACCTTAATCCAATGGAGAACTTGTGGGGTGACATCAAAAATGCTGTTTCTGAAGCAAAACCAAGAAATGTTAATGAATTGCGGAATGTTGTTAAAGAATCTTAGAGTGGAGTTCCAGCTGAAAGTTGCCACAAGTTGGTTGACTCCATGCCACACAGATGTGAAAACTGGGCTCATACTAAACTAAATATTAGTTTAGTATTTCACAGGATTCAGAAGTCAATGGCACACACTGATATTTTTCAACTTATTGCCCAATTGCACAGCCTGCATATCATGAATGCTGGGTCTTGTTTGTTTTCTGAGAATCTACTGCAAATACTGGTAACTTCTTTGCCATGTAGCAATAAAAATATACTAATAACAGTTGTTAATCTGGTTAATTACATTGGACTGCTATTATTTTGAACACTGTACATCTTCTACGTCTGCAGACTTAAAAAACCTACACTGCAAAATAAAACGTATTTGATATATTATTCAACATATTATATCATCAATTTTTGTATATGTACTGAGTGTTTAAGATGTGGTGTACGGTGTTCTTTGTTCTTTTGCTGTGGTTTGGTCTGCAACATGGAAATAATCAGTACAATGCAACTAATGTTACACATAAATGTAACAATCATAATTATAAAAACAAAGGAAAGTTACAGACAAAAATCAATAAGGAAAGTCATTCACTCCTGGCTTATTACTGAGCCAAATGGGCACATATGAGATTATGCAACAAGTGGAAACGCACAGCAGTGCCACGTTAACATGATTAAAGCTCACCTGTGTTCATTTACACACATTAACATTTGTGAACGAGGATGAGGTGAAAGTACGAACAGAAAATACACGTCTGTCTGTGCAATGTCAGAGAAAGTCATAAATCTCAATCTGTGTCACACATGGTGTGTTCAAGGACTGCGGAACAAAGTGGCCACAACGCTCGAAGAAGACCCATTATTCCTGAAAGCATACATTACTTACATGTGCAAAACTGTGTATGGTCAGCGCAACAAACAAATGGCAGGCTCATACAGCTTATACACAGCACCACGTGAGAAGACCAGCTCTCTTTGGGAACCTAGGCTGTAGGCTACACAGTCATGGGGAAGACTGCTGGCTTGACAGTTGGTCAGAAGACAATCGACACAAATGGTCATTTCTAAAGAAGCTGGCTGTTCACCGATTTCTGTGTCCAAAAATGTGCAGAAAATCGCAGGAAAGGAAAATATGAGGCAAAAAAAGTGTACAAGCAATAGGGATAACCGCACTCTGGAACAAAGTTATACTGGAAAAAATGGTGTATTTGTGTTGTTCAGGGTTGTTACAAGTGGTATTTAAAATAGATTAACCAACATGCTTTGCTGCCAAGGTTTGACTCATAATTGACTGATACGCACTTCAAAAGTGCTTGCAATTTTTGGCATTTCTTTCCAAACTAAGTAGTTGCCTGGGTATAGTAATAATCCATCCATCCATCCATTTTCTATGCCGCTTATCCTCATTAGGGTCACGGGGATGCTGGAGCCTATCCCAGCTGACTTTGGGCGAGAGGCAGGGTACACCCTGGACTGGTCGCCAGTCAATCGCAGGGCACATATAGACAAACAAACATTCACACTCACATTCATACCTATGGACAATTTAGAGTCACCAATTAACCTAACATGCATGTTTTTGGAATGTGGGAGGAAACCGGAGTACCCGGAGAAAACCCACACACGCACGGGGAAAACATGCAAACTCCACACAGAGATGCCCAACGGAGATTTGAACCCAGGTCTTCCAGATCTCCTGACTGTGTGGCCAATGTGCTAACCACTCAGCCACCGTGCGGCCCTATAGTAATAATATTCTCCTTAAAATAATAATGTGAGCAGTTCAAGATGGTCATGTCGTTTTTGACAGGTGGCGAGAGCGAAGACTGGCTAATGTCCAATCGGGACCCAAAGCGATGCTTCCTGGCGGCACATACGTCCAGTTTAAAACAGGTCAGAGATGCTGCAATTGTAGCCTTGATTACATTTAACCACTAGATGGCGCCCATCTAACAGAACTTTAACGCTTGACTTTCACGTCATCTTTTTGTGACGGGCTGTATATGTAATCAGATTTTTCAGTACGGAACATTTATGACAGTACAGAAGGCCTACAGAGTTCTCACACATTTAAGTGAGAGAAAGTGTAACTGCCAAGCGATACAGATGCACTTCTACTCCGTCACGAACAGCGTGTAACCCAGCTTTTGGCTGGCGATAAAGAAATCAGAGCCTCGTCCGTCTCCTGTTTGGGAACATGTGGCCTTCCTGCTAAAATATGTAAACAAGAGTACTTTTTTTTTGCACGGAGGCAAAAACAAAAATAATACAGTACGTTGGTCTTGCATCATTTTCTATGAAGTAGAATGTAGCCTGATAGCATACAAAAACATGGCTCGTTATGCCTTTTTTTTGGTCTTTGCTAACACATGAGAAATCAGAACTTGAAAACTCCCTTATTATTGTTTTCTTAAATGGAGAATTGTATTTATACAAGGAAAAATTACCTCTTAGCAGTTTCGTAAAAAAAAAACCCAAAAACATTTTTACACAAAAGTATTGCAGTTTTATGTTTTGCCTTTTGTTCCCTTACCGTCCCAAAGTAAATCCAACCATGAATTTAAAATCCAAGCACAATAATCCCTCTCCACTTTAAATTTTGCGGCTTCACTATCATGTTTTTTCAAAAATACGTAAATATAATGTAAATAAATGTCAAATAAATGTAAAATGTCTAAGTGGCATTCAAGACACATTAAGCCTGATTTATGTCTACATTATATAATAGGAGTGTAAAGGTGACTGTAGGGGTGTTATTTTATGTCTAGAGGGCTTTAACAATATTAAAAATATAATTTTAGGTTTCTACTCTCTAAGTACAAAAATATTCAGTTTATATGTAAGAAAATGTACTTTGCGGAAATTCACTTATCTGGAACCAATTAGCCGCCATAAACATAATCACCGTACTGTGATTATGGGGTACCGTTATATTCTTGTTTACTGTTTTTATTGGGACATATTTTGGATTTTGCAGAGCTGAGTGACATATGGTCCGTGTCCAGCACCACTACCAGCCCTTCAGAGCAGACACCCGAACCCGCAGCCTCTTCTGCTCAACCCACCTGGCAACCGCCAAGCTAAATCTCACTTTTTTCCTCACTTGGCTTCATTTCATTATTTGAGATAATAAAACATTTTTTGGGAAAAAAAGACACATTTCTGCATTGGAATTTCAAGAAACAAGCCCCTTCTTGCATTTTGCATTGTCATTTTATTTACTCTACACGAGGACCACATTGTTGGGATTGTAAAAACCCGCCCTAAATCTTCACACATAAAAAAAGATTCAACAGATTTGTATTATTGGTGGCACACGTAACGTTTGGGTCCTGTAGCATAGGGAAAAGTATAAATAAGGATGAGCTACTTACCTCACACAGTAGACAACTAGCCTGCTGGGAAAAATCTAGTCAAGAGTCAACTGGCCTACAAAAAATGATCAAAACGTTGCTGAACTGAGTCTGCAACAAAACGGCGACATTACGGCATCGAGCGGCTAGGGGAAGCTGGCTGCAGGGTGTCGTGAGGAAAAAGCTGACGGAAAGGCAACTAGTGAGTGTTAAGGGCCCGTAGGAGACGACCGCCAGTCTTCACTTGCTGCTACCGCGAGAGCTTCGCTGTTTGGTCATGGTGGTCAACATCTGGCTGATGTACGACGTCAGCAGGTCGTCCATTTTGTAGCCCTGAGGAGGGGTCAAAGGTGACCATTTAGCTGGGTACCCAAAATAACATGTATTCTCTGCCATTTGTGCCACAATGGGATCGTATCTATAAGTTTGCTAGCTAAGGGACACTCTCGTTGTTGTGCATCATGTTCTATGAACCAAGAAGTCGCATGCGAGCTAACATACAAACAAAAACTACACAAAGGCTACGTTCACACTGCAGAGCAGGATTCCCAACTCCGATTTTTTACGTGGCGGTTCACATTAGCAAACCAATGCGACTTGTAATGTGAACGTGACGTGCATGCGCAGAACCACAACATCGGTTTTACGAAAGTAAAGACTGCTGGGTTGTGCGATCCAGTGATGTGCGATACCATTGATTTCATTTCTCATCCGATACTGGATAAAATTCAGGCTGGTATCGGCGATACCAATTCAATACCAAGTGCAAACTCACCTAATGTGTCTGGTAACGTTTAAAACGTAGTGTACAGTATTTTAAATTATAGCATAAAGAATACCAAACATCATAGTCATTTATTGATTCGTATGAAACGCTGAAGTATATTGAGGTACTGGGATTGGACTTTAACACATGAAGCGCTGGTATCGAGGGATATTTCAGTATCGACCCGCACGTTACTAGCATTTGCGGCAATTTCAACGATTTTGTGCAACGGGAGTCAATATTTTCTCAACCAAATGATTCCATGTGGAAAATTAAGAAGAAAGATAGCAAGGACGGTGGTATGGAAGTTTGTAAACAACTTGTTGCCGCGTCTGTTCCAAGGTGTGCGTGGGTGGAGTGGCGAGACATTACTGCTTCAGCAGCGCTCTGTAATTTTTCTCTGCACAAATAACTTTTGCCTACACGAGTGTGTACATTTATCCAAGTCTTGCACGATAAACTACGCTTTTCCATGACGTATATGTGGGATATATGCCACATGAGCGTCCACAATGCAGTTGCATCGCATACATATCCCATTTACATCCACATACGAATGACACCTGAGTCACATTTGAAAAAATCAAATCAATGACATGAAATAATCAGATACAGGTCGCATATGAGCAAAGAAATCGGAATTGACTTGCAGTGTGAACATAGCCAATATGACCTTTTTCACTTTTGGTAGAGGAATTTATGTTGGAATGGAAGCATCTTCTCATTAAACCACAAAATAGCTTGCTAGCTTACACACATATGGACACACAAAAACATGGCAGGCTATGATTTTCTTTTCTCTTTTTTTAGATTCTGTGCTTCTTGATGTAACACCCCCCCCCCACACACACACACAAATAAATGAGTTCAGATGCGACATCTTGCATTATTCCATGGGAACCAGGAAGTACACCGCGTCCTGTGTGACACACAGCAACAGCAGGCATCACCTGTAGCTTCATTAATTCCTCTATTTGCAAAGGACCTACAAGATGTCGAACTCCAGGGAAGTAGCTCAATGAAATAAAGAAAAGTATGTTTACATTTCCTCACAGCTGCAAGTAGAGAATGTGCAAAGAGCAGGAAGGAGGAAATAAACTAGAAAAAAGTGACAGTGTGGGAGAGGAAATTGCTTACTAGAAGACATCGCTTTGGGCATGGTTATAAACAGGGAAATCACAAGGAAGATCCAAGACATGACAAAAATTACTTGAGATTTCTCTCTGAACCTCTGAATTGCCCGAAGAGATGGAAAATTAAGCCATTCATGTTAATGAGGCACTCTTTGTTACGGACCGCACGCATTGTTTGCACATAGCTCGGGGTGCTTTCACGACTAGTTCATGGAAATTACGCATGCCACAAATTTTGAACAATTTTCCTCGCGCACCGGCACGCACCCCCACATACTTGACAACTGCTATTGACCAATGTACTCATCGGCACGCACTTTGCGTACCCCTGCGATGCGTGTGCCCGGGAAACAAGATTATATACTATATATGAAATAGTGAAAGGCTGAATACATTACATTGTATCATTTTGAATCATTCTTCACAAACCAAGAGTAGCCTAGTAGCTCACATATGGACAGATCAAACCAAAAACCAGTCTTGCCTTGGCTGAGGTTTACGCTCAACTGAGTGACTTTCTGGTTCATGGCTTCTCAGACTGTACCACTGGAAGTACAAACTTACCAGCGAGGTTTCACACAGCAGCTTGCTGCCTCGCACCAGGTTCCCAATGGTGATGTGGAAGTAGGTGTTGCCGCTGCTCCAGTTGGAGATCTTGGTGAAGGGGTGCGTGGTCAGGATGTCCTGTCAGGAACAAATACAAAATGTACTTGGTAGGGATGCTCCATTTGATCGACCACCGATTTCCGTAAAAAATTGCGTGAGCAAAAAAAAGTGCCTAACATATTGCAACGACCATGTAGTGTCTTAACCAAACTAACGTCTTTTGCAGTGTCGTCCTCCCACTTCCTTCAAAATAAAAGCAATCATGCCTGCCGTGTGCAACCTAACAAAAAATACCCGGTGCCTGGTGGCATGTTAAAAAGCCATGCCTTGTAGCACATGGACAGTTTTGGATGCTCATGGTAACGGCAGCTAACACAGCCATGTGGATGACACTCGCGTGTATGTGTGTGACAGACGGCTAATCTAATAACCCAAACAATAATTAAATTTATTGGACGAGGTGAGCAGGTTTTCTCAGCGGCGGAAGACACCGGGTTCGCCAAAGTCTCTTTAAAGAATGCATCATGACCCTAGTGCTTGGTTTGATTTTGATCATACACTCCAAAACCAGCACCTACCTTGGACTTGGGGTCAATGAGACTGACTCCATGTTTGTTGATGGCGATTAAGAGGGTTTCTGGGTAATTTGGATCAGTGGTTTGCTGCATCAAAACATAAAAGACACCTGTGTATATTCCTAAAGACATGTTACCTGATCTTCAAACTGATTGGGAGGTTTGTACCTTGACCTCAAAAAAGGCAGACCCGAACGTGGGCCACTTGTAGATGATTTTCAGGAAGGAGAGTTTGGCTTCTTCTTTGGTCTTACCAGATTGTTTGTTGAACACTGACATGATGGCCTGACAAGAGGAAAGACAAGCACCATTTTTTTTTGATCCAAGCTAAAACCAGACTTCAACTCACCCGCCTCCAGTCGTCAGGGGACAAATGTCGACTCTGATCCTGGGGTACTAGGTCCTTGAGGATCTTGGGCATGTTCTGGAAGTGGGACTTGTCGTCTTCAAACTTCACCTGATAAATGAGCGCCGCCAGCTGGTGTACTTCATCCTTGGAACACTTGTGGTAGCCTCGCAGGTACTTTGGCAGCTCCTGCACAGAGGACGCAAACTTGGGTGAACTACATCAGAGGACCTGCACTTGATTACTCGGTTCAGTCTAGCTTGACACACTGCAATTTGGAAGGGTACAATCCTGCTTTGATCTTTTTATCTTTTTATCTTCTGCAGGGTGTCTAGTGCCACCCTTAAGGTATATTGGTACCTTAATAGCAGGATGCCATAAAGTGGTACTATACTGTTGTGTACCATGTCATGTATAGATGTACCATGTCATCCCAGATCTTTTCGTCTTCCAGGCCAGATTCTGCAGAATTTGTAGAACTGCCTTTGAGGTACATTGGTATCTCAACAATAGGGTACCAAAAGTTGGTACGGTACGGTTACTTTGGTACCCTTTACAATATTTGACAATGGGAAAACTAAGAATCTTTATCCTTTAATGTAAAATAAGAAAGTGAAATGACTTGGTAGTAGTGGAAGATGGAGTCAGCCATGGCGTCCTTGCCAGGCATGGTATTGGTCCACAACTTCTTCATGAAGAAGACCTGGTAAGTTAGTGAAGGCACCACACCTGCACAAACATAGATGGACAATCATGCAATGTGAAATGTTAACCTAGCGGTGATCAAGTTCTCTCTATACCGTCTTTCACGTGTCTCGCTTTCTTGATCCAGTCAGTCAGGTGGCGCACAAAGTCAAAGAAAAAATCGCCGTCCGGAACGCTGATCACCTGGAGAACCAAACAAACAAAGCATGGATGACAACAATCGTGCCAAAAGTAAGCCTGGTTTGTCTCTTTTACTACCTTGTCTGTGATCTTGACAAAAAGACTGAAACCCTCTGACGATTTGAGCAACAGGCGCCCAGAAATGTTGTGGCAGAAATCTTTGGCTTTGGTGCTGGACTCCACTTCAAACACCTGCCAATGGACGGCAAAGGCCAAACATTTGAACTAAATAACAAAACTGACACTCATCAAGAGGGACTGTAAGCTACATTTCTCTGCTATCAAAATCAGAGAAGTCCGCAGAGTCTCCAGATTTCCACTGAGAGGCATGAGCTTGTCAACGTGTGACGTTGATAACTAAAGGAAAAAGACACTGACACCGATGTGCTAATTACACTGCTAAAAAAAAATAGAGTATAGTATAGTATGAGTATAGTAACCTATCGTTCAAACTTCTGGGATATTGATCCGGTCGGTTAAGTAGCAGAGGGGGTTGTTAATCACTTTCAGCTGCTTTGTTGTTCATGAAATCAACAACAGGTGCATCAGAGGGGCAACAATGAGAAAGACCCTAAAACAGGAATGCTTTTCCAGGTTGAGGCCACTGACTCCTCATCTCTTTTGGCTGATTTTTTACTGACTGACTTCCTACTCTGGTATGTTTTTCATTTGGCTTGGATCAGCATCTCTGTTGATAGCATGGTGCGGTTGTTGAATGCTACAGAGGTTGCACAAGTAGTCCAACTCCTCCAGCATGGCACGTCAATACGTAGCGTTGCAAGAAGTTTTGTTGTGTCTCCCAGCACAGTTTCAAGAGCATGGAGGAGATTCCAGGAGACAGGTAGTTACGCCAGGAGAGCTGGACAGGGCCGTAGAAGGTCATTAAACCCTCAGCTGGATTGGTATCTGCTCCTTTGTGCAAGGAGGAACAGAATGAGCACTGCCAGAGCCCTACAAAATGATCTCTAGCAGGCCACTGGTGTGAATTTTTCTGACCAAACAATCAGAAACCGGCTCTATGAGGGTGGCCTGAGGGCCCGACATCCTGTAGTGGACCTTGTGCTCACTGCCCAGCACCGTAGAGCTCGATTGGCATTTGTCATATATCACCAGAATTGGAAACTACGTTACTGGCGCCTCAGTGCTCTTCACCGATGACAGCAAGTTCAACCTGAGCACATGCGACAGACGTGAAAGAGTCTGGAGATGCCGCGGAGAATGTTATTCTGCCTGCAACATCATTCAGCATGATCGGTTTGGTGGTGGGTCAGTGATGTTCTGGGGAGGCATATCCCTGCAAGGACGCACAGACCTCTACAGGTTAGATAATGGCACCCTGACTGATATTAGGTGTGGGGATGAAATCCTTGGACCCATTGTCAGAACCTACGCTGGTGCTGTAGGACCTGGGTTCTTCCTGGTTCTTCCAATGCCCGACCTCATGTGGCTAGAGTATGCAGGCCGTTCCTGGAGGATGAAGGAATTGATACCATTGACTGGCCCCCACGTTCACCTGACCTAAACCCAAAAGAACACCCCTGGGACATTATGTTTAGGTCCCTCCGGCGCCGCCAGGTTGCTCCTCAGACTGTCCAGGAGCTCAGTGATGCACTGGTCCAGATCTGGGAGGAGATCCCCAGGACACCATTTGTCATCTCATTAGGAGCATGCCCCGACGTTGTCATGCATGCGTACAAGCACGTGGGGGCCACACAAACTACTGACAATCATTTTGAGTTGCTACAATGACATTTTGGCAAAATGGACCAGTCTGCTGCATCATTTTTTCACTTCATTTTTGGGGTGTCTTTGATTTCCCCCCTCTGTAGGGTAATCATTTTCATTTCTATCAAATTATGTGGCATGATTTTGTTACTGATACATCACCAAATTATTATCAGGAAAGATATTCAACATGGCCGCACGGTGGCTAAATGGGTAGCATGTTGGCGCGACCCTATTGAGGATAAGCGGCATAGAAAATGAATGAACGAATGAATATACAACATTATTCCCCCCCCGTTTAGATCTCATGTGTTTTTGAAGTGTTCCTCTAATTTTTTTTTTAGCAGTGTATATGCCGCCTTTGGTGTTGCTATAGATGAAATGTTAATATTTAAATAACTTTAAAATATTTTTTATTATTTACAA
This sequence comes from Oostethus manadensis, assembly GCA_024372805.1. NCBI lineage: Eukaryota > Metazoa > Chordata > Actinopteri > Syngnathiformes > Syngnathidae > Oostethus > Oostethus manadensis. The sequence goes on from QODF01000021.1 coordinate 1,466,466, forward strand.
TGAACGTATTAGTTGCTTAGTTATTAGTTGATTAGTTCCCAACTTCTGTTGTTTACTTTTGATTTGTGCTCCACCTTGTTTAGGTAGCAAAGTTTTTGAAGTCCCTGCCCCTTTTGCTTTTATGGCGGCCATGTTTTTCAACCAATCTTGCTCAAAGTTGTGCTCCTCACCATATTTTGTTGTGATTTGTTTAAACTCCCTAAAGTTACAATGTGTTGTTTTTGTAGAGCACTTTAGGCGGTATGAGAAATTTCAAGTCAGTCCTGATCAAACTGGTTTAATAACAGCACTACCGTGTGGTGTACTCGTTAGAAAAACAACAGCACAAATAACACAATACGGTTTTGACAAATGTTTACTCTTTGGTGTACAGAAGTTTAGGAATAAAATAATTAGCTTACAGGGGTATCCAAAGTGTGCCCAAGGAGCCATTTACGACCCATAGTTTTTCTTTTGATTGGTCCCATGACGCGTTCTAAAAATATAATGTCACAAGAAAACTAAATAAACAACAAAAATGGAAAAATAATCAGCTGCATTTTACAAGAATAAAGTCAAAATATTAACAAAAAAAAGTTCTAATTTAATGAGAAAAAGTCTGAATATTATGAAAAACAAACAAAACAACAAATAAAGTTGCATTAAAAAAATAGATTGCAGAAAATGTCATAATGTTATGAAAATTAAGTCAAAACGATGGGAATAAAGTCATCCTTGTGGATAATTTAAAAAAAAAAGAAGTTGTATTCTAACAGAAAAAACAACGAATGTAGCAACTTTTGGAAAATTAGGTTTGAGAAAAAGTTATAATATGGGAATAATAAATACTACTAGAATAAAATACTACGAGAACAAAATTTACATTATATTTATTTAACTGTTTGGAAAACTAAAAACAAAAATGGGACAAAAAGTTTGTTCATGACCGTGGTAAGTGAATTTCCCTGAAGTAGCATTCAGTATTGATATATGAAATATTTTCATAGGCACAGCATAGGAAACCTGTTTATGACTTTTTAAATACATTTTTAACATTATTTGAGCCATTATTAACATTATTTAACATTGCTAATATGCAATACGAGATCACTGCAGGTACATTAGACAGCCATGGCTTTAAGCATAGCATTCTAGCAAAACAACTAGTTAGCTTCCAATTTATTTATTCTAAACTTAAGAAGGGGTTTTAAATTGAGTCGGAAAGAAGGACAAAGTAAGAAGCCAAAAAATTACCACCACCACATGGGAGGAGAACTTGAAAAAAAAATCTATCTTGTTGGACATATCATGGCCGACTTAATGCAGTGTTAAAAGGTAATGTAATGTAATGTAATGTCTCACCAGTGTTTTGTGTCATTATAGCCGCCTTGTGACCAGAATAGACAGTGATGTGAAAAACGAGTCAAAGATAACATAATTGAACACAAAATGCAGTTTTTAAATTAAGGTTTACGTTATTAAGAGAAGAAAAAAACTCCAAATCTACATGGCCATGTGTGATGTCCGGCCATCTGTTCGTCAACTCAAGCTAAAGCGATCTTGAATGCTGCAGCAGGACAATGACCCAAAACACACCAGCAAATCCACCTCTGAATGGCTGAAGAAAAACAAAATGAAGACTTTGGAGTGGCCTAGTCAAAGTCCTGACCTGATTCCCATTGAGATGCTGTGGCATGACCTTAAGAAGGCGGTTCATGCTAGAAAACCCTCAAATAAAGCTGAATTACAACAATTCTGCAAAGATGACTGGGCCAAAATTCCTCCAGAGCACTGTAAAAGACTTGTTGTAGGTTATTGCTGTTAAGGGTGGCCCAACCCGTTATTAGCTGCAGGGGCAACTACTTTTTCACACAGAGCTATGTGGGTTTGGATTTTTTTCTCCCTAAATAATAAAAACATTTCAATGTTTTTTGACTAATAATAGGCTGTAGTCAACCACAAAACAGCAATCATTTATTAATTAATGGTTTTTTTTAAACAGCGATAGAGTGAGGGAGCAATGTAGCGAGGGACAACTGGACAACAAAGATGAAATGCAGATTTTGCTTGAAATATACATATCAGTATGTGGTCAAAAAGTTTGGACAACTGTGGCTTACACAAACAAAAATTAGCACACCACATGATAATTAACCATTCACGATACCCTAACCATATTCCATATAAGAATAAACAAAGTAGATTTAGTCCACACTGACCTCGTCCGAGTCATCTGGGAAATAAACTTTGTGGAAGATCTGTGTGGTTTTGTGCTGGATGGCCTCCACCTCCACAAGGTGAGGAGGGTACTTCCTTGATCCGTTTCTACCACAAATTACAAGCCAGGCAAGATCCGTTAGAGTGAAGAAACAGAGGTGGATTTACCAAGTGCATTACCTTAAGGCTTTCTGCAGCCGCTGCATGCAATCAGGAGCCAGGGGATAGTGCTTCTTGGCCTGGAGGAACTTCTGGACGTGAGGGAGCAGGATGTTACTGGGAGGAAACAAGCCAGTGCACAACCACAGCAGCTCCCAGCCTTTTTCCTCACTGTACCTAGGCCAAATGACATGTTGGAACACCACATTTTTGTCATAGTGGTCTTACTGCGCTCCCTACTTGATGTGATTGTCTGTGAGCTGCTTGAGAATCTGGCAGAAGATCTCATCTTTGAGCGGCTCAGCCTTCAGGGCTCCTTCGAAGATTTGATCGGTGAGCTCATTGACGGAGCGCACCCGCTTGGACGGATAGTCTCCCATATACTTCATAACAGGTACAGGCAAAGTCAAGGTTGTTTACACTCATGGCTTTGTGCATCCAAAATGGGATCATGTGAAGCTATCTATTTAGCCCATAGGAAACCATACCAGATACAAGAACTGGCTCTACCTCTGGGTTAGCTTGTTTTGATGTAATCCTCCATTAAAGGATATCCATGAACGTCTGACAAGCCTCCTGGGAAAGCTCCTCATGGGCTAAGACCTTCTTCAGAAGAGGCTGCTTGAGAGGCTCCCTGCTGCAGCTCCACAGGCGCTCCTTCCCTCGAGTTTTGGAGATCATCACCCTGCTCAGCGTGGTCTTTGGAGGAGGCCTGAAGAGATCACAAAGGAGGACTTATTGAGCTGTAAATTGGGACAAAACGAGTCAGAAATCCACCTGAAGTAATCGTAGGAGAACTCCTCCAGAGTGTAGGCCTTTGTTTTATCCTCGTTGTCAGCAAGGCTCATCTGGGACAGTGTGACGGATTCCCTCCTCTGATCTGGAGTCATTGTCACCAGTGCCTATGATTTACAGAACATGGTAGACTTGGAAAGTGTGATCTATCACAGACTTCTTAGTTGTCTCCACCTCTGATCCTCACTCACCACAATATCGTACTGAGGTCTGATGACGGTGGGCAAAACATAGACGCAGTCAGCCGGGAAGTCGCCTTGTTGTTTGGTTCTGTCGTTGATCCCATGAGCCCAGCCCGAGTTCATCACATGCTCTCCATCGTGTTCATCCAGTATGATCAGATCCCCCTTGGAAAAACTCAGGAATGTGGACTCTGCCCCCACTAGAAAACAGAAATGTTAGAGCATTATCACCTGTGTGTTCACTTTGGACACTTGCAAAGTCACACCAGGGTTGGGACAGTCCAAAAGTCCGACCACAAACTTGGACCGCTTCCGCAGACCTTCCAGAAAGGCCACCACCAAGTCCCGGATATCCTCTGCATTGTTAGAGGTGAACGTGTACTCGTCTCCTTTGATAGTGGCCAGTGTGAAACTCTGTCCTTGGAGTTTGCCGCCTCTGCAGGATTCCACCAATCAGAATCAGAACGATGCAACCATGATCATGTAATCTGTTTGGTATCACACCTGCTGCTGGATACCGCAATGATTTCCGGGAAAGAAAGCTCTAGAAGAACTTGCTCCTGCTCATCTACAAAGTAAACACCCGTCCAGTTTACTGCGACGATGACGTCATTCTTAGGCAGACTCGGCCCTGTTTAAACATAAGGTGAAGAAGGTGAGACATCACTGAGCAAACTGTTAGTGTCTTTGTTTGACCAACCTGAGAACTTGAAGGCCTCATAGAAGCGTGAGAACAACAAAGGCCACTTTAATCGAGCAAAAGACACCACGTCCTCCTTTACCTTCTGCGTATTGGGCCTCCTCTTACCGTGCAGACCCTGGATGGACATGGAGGTTATGAAAGGATAGCAAAACACAGAAAGCATCACGTTTTGGTGAGTGCTACCTTCTTGTGGGCGGTGACGATAAGCTGAGCCCACTTCTCTGGTGTCTTGGTAGAGGTGATTTCTCTGTCAGGGATGTAGGAAGGGATGAGGCTAAGGAGGCGATCGTGAAGGATCTCCATGCCATAATCCACATAGTACTGCTGGGAGGCCAGTTCGGCTAGGTCCTCCTCCTTTTGAGGAAAGCCGTGATATTATAATCCAGATCTTACGGTAACAATGGGACCGGAGCCGCTCACCCTCTCGCAGCGGTACTCTCCGAACTTCACCCCTCGCACAATCTGCTGGTAAATAAGATTGGTGGCCACGTAGTCGTCCGCAGGGTCATGCCAAGGCGTGAAGATCTCTTTCCTAAAGAACAACCTCCAAGGGGCGTTGCGCTCCTGGGCGCCTTGCTCCTTGGCGTACTGCTCACATTGGGAGACGGCATCCATGACATGGTCACTGCCGCTGCCCAGCGATGAGACCTGGAGGACGGATTGAATTTCTTTAAATCCTTCAATGTGTTCCCGGTAAATGCCCTATGTCTTACCTTGTCAAAGAGAGCAATGTACAACGAGAACCCGAAGCGATCTGTGAGGTTGATTTTGTCTGCCAGAGCATTGCAAAGCTCACTGGCAGTAGTGGCCGAGTCTGCCAGGAGCGTTTTGGTGGTGCCGTCCATAAACGTCACCGGAAGCATGATGGGCTTCTTTGATTTAGTGGCCTATACGGGACAAGGGAATACTCAGATACTCCTCTTCAATGTGCCATCATTTGGAGTCTTCTGATGGTCTCGTTCTTCTGGTACCTGTAACTCCAACCAAGAAGGCGGCTGAGTCCGTGTGCGATTGACAAACGTCCTCCGCAGTCTTTCCTCACAGTAAGGAGCATAACCAGGTGGGCCGTTGTTCAAGAATGTCCTCAAATACTGAAAACAACCAAAGAGCAGATGCTTTATTGATCCATTTTGCTGGTAAATTAATCAGGATGGCGGCTGTGATAGAGAAGTGTTCAAGAACTGTGAAAACCTTGTAGGACAAACAATGGAATGACTGATTTCAGATGAGTAATTGATGACCAGAATAATTCTAGCGCAGCGGTGTTCCCTGACAATGGGTTTTTATTCCTGTGCGAAGTCAATTCTAACCTTGACAAACTTCTCCGAAGGTGCAAAGCAACCGACACAGAGCGACAGGAGGATCCATCCACGGGCGTGACTGCTCTTGGACGGATTCTGGGTGAGTTGCTTGCAGATTTGACAGTATATCTCATCCCTAAGAGAGAGTTCAGACATCCAGATTGAAATGAAGCAAACTGAACCTTATGCAGGGTTTACTTTTCAGGGGTAAAAGTTTCCAAAAGAATGTGGTCACCTGAGGGCTGGCCTCAGGATGCCGTTTCCGATGATAAAGTGAAGTTTCTCCAGGTTGGAAGTGGGTCGGTCCTCAAGCATGCTGTTCCCCGGCAGGCTGTAGTGCCCCTCAGTCAACCGCCTGGTTACCTGTAACATGAAAGGACCGACATCAATATAGGAATTGCTCTTTCAACAATGGGCTGTGGGCTCACCTCCTCAGTGATCTTGGACTTCCTCTTCAGCGTAAGAGACACAAGCTTATGTCGGACACTGTTCCTCTTCTGGCTTTCTATGGAAGTGTTCTGTAGAAATGACAAAAAATGTGCAACTTCACGTACCCTAGTTACTGTTTGGAGGACTACCATGTCACTTCCTTACATCGGCATCCAGTTGCAGCTCCTGCAGCTCCCTCTTATACGTCCTCTTGCCAAGGGTTTCGTAGATCTTGGTCATGACAGGGATCTTCTCGCTACCATCGTTGAGGACCAGCTGGCATTTGGGCTCGGGTAAATCCCCCATGAACCTCAGTATGGTGATCCACACAGCTAGCGCGGCCTGGCGGACAGGACAGGATGGATCAATGTGGTTTTTGTATGGTTTGGAGATCATGTGCAGTTTCACCAGCTGGTCTCCTTCGTCCTCGTGAAAAAGCAGCGGTTGCTTCAGCGCCCGTCTGATGTATGTATGGGTGGAAATGCCTTGGAAGTAGGTGGCGGCAAACTTGGGGAACTTGTACTCGGACAGATCCTCGTCTTCCTCGTCAGGCAGTGGCAGAGCATCGTTCACCACCTCAACATCAGCCTCCTCCCCATGGGGCACCAAGTCCTGAGGAGAATCTATACATTAGTAACTGCTAAAAATACAATACATATATACATATATATTTATGTCAATAGAACGGAATAAAGACATACTTCAAAGCCAGCCGGCGCTTGCCCGTTCTGGTTGGGCAAAGGCCCAGGGTTCCCCAGGAATCCAAACATGCGGTCCACCATGTCTGAGTGATCCACAGGCTGCTCCCTCTCTCTCTCCATCTGTTCCAGCAGCTCCTTCTTCCTCCGGGCTTCCTCCCGCTCCTCGCGCTCCCTCTCCTCCTGCTGCTGGGCCAGCTGGACCAGGCGCTCCTGGTGCTTCCTCTCGGCCTCCGCCTTGGCCCGCTTTGCTGTCATCTGGTTGCAGAACTGCTCCTCCTCAGCCAGTCGCTGGCGCTCAGCCTCCAGGCGATGCTGTAGCTGTTTGGTGAGGGCAGGAGGGTAGAAAATAAACTTCTCAAAATGATGGAACATTTCTCGGAGGCATGCTATGCTGTCACACGTCAACACGTAATTCTTCTCCATCCTGTCAGTCCTCACCAAATTCACCCCCCCGGGACTTCCTCGTCGCCTCGTAAACTGGAAACCGCCGCATCTCTCTCTTTCTCTCTCTGGATAATTATCTAAAAGCTACTACCATCAACTCGACAATAAACTGACAGTTGCCCCACAGTTAAAAAAAACAACAACATTTATTCAGACTTTGGTTTAACAACAGGAAATGTGCAACAATAATGCACAAAGGCATTTTCAGTAGAAAATAAACACACAGACAAAGCCATGCAAACAATATCGATAAAAAAGTAAAAAAAAGGCATGAAATAAGGTTAGAAAATGTTAAGTTATATGGTGACACTGGAAGAATACAAAATAATCAGAATATCTAGAAAATGCAGTTAGAAATTGCATGTGAGCAAACTGAAAAGTGAAATTGTTAGTGCTGGTTATTGCACAGCATATTATAGCAATCACCAGATACCTTTTATATTGTGTCACTGTCCAGTGAAAAGCATGTATCTTCACATTATGTAATAATAATATGAAGGAAATATGTTTTTGAGGGTTTGCAAGACATAAAAAACAATATAATATTTCTGTTACTAAAAACAACATTTTTTCCATAAAAAATAACTTTTTTCTTCACTTTTTTATTTTCCTAAAGTTAAACAAGTCATTTCTGAAAAAGGTTTTTACCCAAATTACAAAAAAAACATATTTTCTAAATTATTACATTTTATTAATGTACATGTTCATTTAAATAAAAAAAAACGTATATAAGGCAAAAAAAAGTTTTACAAAAATAAAAAGAAACATGAACAAATGCAATGTGTATATAATAAATATTAAAATTAACTAAATGATAGTTACTGTATATTTCATAATATATTGAATAAATAAATAAATATATATTTAAATCAGAAATTACTAACATTTTTGGCTGCAAAATATGAAAATACATGCTTTTTTGGGACAGTAAATTATCCTATCTGGTGACTGTCGCGAGTATTTGAACGACATCTTATTGGATGCCCAGTAAGTGCTTTGATCTTCTGACTTCTGGTCATGTCATGCACTGTTATTAATGGAATTATCTCTAGGGATATAAAGTACAATATGTGTTTTAAGACCCAGAAAGATTTTCAGCAGTAAATCCCCTCCCTGGGTGGCACACAAACGTTATTCAAGAAGCAGTAGTAAACGTAATAGTGCTTTACCTCCGCCCTGAGCTTCTGGCAGAGGCGTCTGGCTATCATTCCTCTGGTGTACGCCTGGATGGTCGAAACTGCGCGGAGACGCCGCCAAAATGTCTGGCGGATGAGGAACCCCCTACAGCGGGCTTGGATGAGGGTGATGAATAGGCGAGTGATGCGATAGTTTCTGTAGTACTTCCTGGACCTGAAGACAGCCTGGAGGCGCAGGAAGCCACAACGCATCTGGAGGGAGAAACCATTGTTAGCATGGTGGCTCCTCATGGGGACCAAAACATTTCATTAGGGCTAGGTTTGGAAGTACAAATTAAGTACAGTTGTCCCTCATTTATCACGGTAAATTGGTTCTGGATCTGTGAATAAGTGAATTTTGGCAATTTCGGGTCGCGGGGGCAGCAGCCTAAGCAGGGAAGCCCAGACGTCCCTCTCCTCGGGCACTTCGTCCAGCTCTTCCCGGCGGATGCCGAGGCGTTCCCAGGTCAGCTGAAAGACATAGTCTCTCCAGCGTGTCCTGGGTTCCTCCTACCGGTTGGATGTGCCCTGAACACCTCCCCAGGGAGGCATCTGAGAGGCATCCTAACCAGTTGCCCGAGCCACCTCTTATGGCTCCTCTCCTCTCTTATGGTGGTCCGATACCCCATATTCCCGGAGCACTCCCCACAGTATTCCCCGAGGAACACGGTCGAATGCCTTCTTCGAGTCCACAAAACACATGTAGACTGGTTTGGCAAACTCCCATGCACCCTCAAGGACCCTGCCGAGAGTATAGAGCTGGTCCACAGTTCCACGACCAGGACAAAAACCACACTGCTCCTCCTGAATCCGAGATTCGACTATCCGGCGGATCCTCCTCTCCAGAACCCCTGAGTAGACCTTGCCGGGAAGGCTGAGGAGTGTGATCCTACGATAGGTAGAACACACCCTCCGGTCCCCCTTCTTGAAAAGCGGGACCACCACCCCGGTCTGCCAGTCCAGGGGCACCGACCCCGATGTCTATGCGATGCTGCAGAGTCGTGCCAACCAAGACACGCCCACAGTATCCAGGGCCTAAAGGAACTCCGCGCGGATCTCATCCACCCCCGGGGCCCTGCCACCAAGGAGCTTTTTGACCACCTTGGTAACCTCAGCCCCAGAAATAGGGGAATCTGCCTCAAGGTCCCCGGGCACTGCTTCCATGTTGGAAGACGTGTCGGTGGGACTGAGGAGGTCTTTAAAGTATTCCCTCCACCGGTCCACAACATCTCGAGTTTAGGTCAGCAGCACGCCATCCCGACCATACACGGTGTTGACTGTGCACTGCTTCCCGCTCCTGAGACGGCGGATGGTGGACCAGAATCTCTTTGAAGCCATCTGTAGGTCGTTTTCCATGGCCTCTCCGAACTTGTCCGAGTTTTTGGCTCAGCGACCGCAAGAGCTGCAGACCGCTTGGCCTTCCGGTACCTGTCAGCTGCCTCCAGAGTCCCATGGGCCAAGATGGCCTGATAGGACGCTTTCTTCAGCTTGACAGTATCCCTCGACGTTTGTGTCCACCAACGGGTTCTCATATTACTACCACGACAGGCACCGACCACCTTACAAGCACAGTTCCGATCAGCCGCATCGACAATGGAGGCACGAAACATCGCCCACTCGGACTCACACAACACAACACAACCACAAAGTCAATCATCAAACTGCGCCCTAGGGTGTCCTGGTGCCAAGTGCACATGTGGACTCCCTTATGCTTGAACATGGTGTTCGTTATAGACAATCCGTGACGAGCACAGAAGTCCAATAACAAAACACCGCTCGGGCCAAGATCAGGGGGGCCGTTTCTCCCAATCACACCTCTCCATGTCTCACTGTTGCAGCCGACATGAGCGTTGAAGTCACCCAGTAGAACAAGGGAATCCCCCGAGGGAGCACTCTCTAGTACTTCCTCTAAGGACTCCAAAAAGGGTGGGTATTCTGAAAAAGCATAAGCACAACTAACAGTCAGGACCCGTCCCCCCCACCTAAAGGCGTAGTGAAACTACCCTTTATCTTACCAGGGTAAACTCCAATGTGCAGGCTTGGAGCCGGGGGACAACAAGAATTTCCACCCCTCCCCATCGCCTCTCATTGCCGGCAACACCAGATTGGAATGAAGTCCAGCCCCTCTCAAGAGGACTGGTTCCAGAGCCTTTGCTTTGCGTTGAGGTGAGTCCGACTATATCTAGCCGGAATTTCTCCACCTCACGCACCATCTCAGGCTCCATTCGCACCATTCCCCGCCAGTGAGGTGACATTCCACGGACCGACAATTAGCTTCTGTAGCCGAGGATCGGACCGCCAAGGTCTTGGCCTACGGCCTCCACCCAGCTCACTTAGCACCCGACCCCTTTGGCCCCTCCTACGAGTGGTGAGCTCATGGGAGGGGCTCAAAAAAGGACACGTTACCTTTTTGGGCTGTGTCCAACCGGGCCCCATTGGTGCACCAGAGGCTCGCCATCGTGCCCCACCTCCAGGCCTAGCTCCAGAGGGGGACCCGGTGATGGGGCCGACATTCACAAATGTAATGCTTATTCTGCATTTACTTGCATATTAGTTAATGTAGCCATTTTTATGTTTGACAATCCACACCGTAATTTTTGGTGTCTTAAAATTGCATGTTGTGGTGTGCAGTGAGGAGCAGTTAGCCAACTAACAGCTATCATCAGCATAAGTAAACTCAAAATGAACTTGTCAATCCATCCGAAATCGCAGGAGGTCATTACTCAACGTAACAGTCTGACGCATGGTGTCATCTAAGAAAGAATGCAAAAATCATCATACAGCAACTTAACACGCAAAATGTAGGTAAGAAATATAGCAAGTACCAGTACAAGTGTTTAACAATAAATAACTTAATCTTAACTGCTTCCCGTCATGTATTTGCTGGGAGGCTAAGCAAAGTTTCTGCAGGTCGTCAACAGTGCGTGGTGGCCGGCCTGCTTTCCAGCAAAGCAAAGCAACGTATGATGAGAAGCAGCTAAGATAGATATTCTACACTCGTATTGGTGCTGGTGTTGTATATTTCTTGCCTATAATTTGCGTGTTAGGTTGCTGTGTGATGATTTTAGCATTTTTTTTCTTTGAGTCAGACTGTTGTACTGAGCAATGGCCTCCTGCGATTTACGATGGGTTGTCAAGCTCGTTGGAAGTTCCCTTGTAGCTTGTGATTGGGTTTTGCCAAAGAAAGAAATACTGCTTCCTCACTGATTCGAGCAACAATTAGCAATAGTTTTGAAGTATACGAGACATCACGAAATTAGAACATTGCCAAAAATTTGCTGCACAACAGTATAATCCGAACCGTGATGGAGTGAGGGATGATTGTACTACCAAAAACCCAGGAGGAACTCACAATTTTGTAATTCTTCCTGCATCGATAACCTCGCCACAACTTTTGGATGAAGGTCACGGCACTCCTCATTCGGAGGAAGTAGGTCCTGGTAGAGGAACGTTGAAGGGAAACAAAAGATTTGGACCCATGAAAGGAACCAAGCGGGAGGCCATTCCAGAATCTTACTGACCTCTCCTTGAGTCCACGCACAGCCTTCTGAATGAGGATAACCTTGTCGGTGATGGCCTTGTCCCGCTCGATCTCCAGCTGCATGTCGTGGTGATCCTGGTGAGAACAGAAACACCAAATAAGGAAGTGATGCCGCCATGCCCAGCTGCATGCAAGCATATTTTACAGCGTTCAGGTTAACACCTTGAGGAAAATCTTTGTCTTTCCGATCTGCCAGTCTCCATGTATTCCCAGGCGGGCCAACACTATCTGCTGGCAAGTCCCTCGCAGGTCCTCCTGGATGGTAAAATCATGAAGTACTATACCATAGACCAAAAACAGCCTCTTTGTGGCTAGTACAATTCTACCTGTACGTGTGCAGGTTTGACACCGGGCATGAGGACTCGGTAGCGATCCACAAACTCGGCAAACGAGTACCGGATGGGATAGCCGGCCCGTCTGATTCGGATGGTCTCCATCATGCCGGAGTAGCGCAGCTGTCGGATGCACAGCTCCCTGTCAAACAACTGGACACACAAGCCACAGATGATAAATAGGCCAATAGGTTACAAAAACATTCAAGTAAAATGCATATAGACGTTCTTTGTTCTTTTAGCTTTTAGTTACATGAATGCCCAAAAACCTTCTCAGTGGTGTTTGTATTTTGAATATTGTGTCTTAAAATAAAGATTTTACACATTACAGTTAAAAGCTGACAGACCTAGACTGGAATCTCAACAAGGCCTCTGGGAAAGAATAGTAATAAATACAAAGAAATTTGATGCAAATTGTATGTGTATGTATCCCAGTGGGATCACAGCATACCATGTATGTCACCACAGTCTAATGAAAAGCATGTATTTACAACACAATGAATTTTTTTTTCTTTATTAAGAATCACATAATTTAACAAATTTGATATAAAACAGGGGGAAAGTGTTGTATTTCAGATAAAGACAAAATAACCTGCATTCATTGGGTTATTACAATACAGCATATCACAGCAATGCAGAGGTAGCACTTATTTTGCGTCACCGCTCAGTAAAAAGCATGTATATCCAAATTGTGATGGGTTGACAAGCTCGTTGTGAGTTCCCTCGTAGCTCGGGATTGATGCCAAAGAAAGATATACTGCTTCCTCACTGACTATTCTAAAACATGTAACCTATAATAAACCTATAATTGTAAACATATATAGTTGCAACTTTTAATTTTTTTCGGTTAAAACAAAAAAAAATCACAAAATATAATTGTTTTCTGTCACAAACACATTAAACATTTTGAACAAAAAAAAAATAAAATTATCTTTTTCCTCAAAACATGACGAAAAATAATCATTTAAAGATATATTTATATATAAAGATATATCTAATTATATATATACACATATGTATTCATTCATTCATTCATTTTCTATGCCGCTTATCTCATTAGGGTCGCGGGTATGCTGGAACCTAGCCCAGCTGGCTTTGGGCGAGAGGCGGGGTACACCCTGGACTGTCGCCAGTCAATCGCAGGTATGTATATATATTCATCCATCCATCCATCCATTTTCTTCCGCTTATCCGAGGTTGGGTGGCGGGGGCAGCAACCTAAGCAGGGAAGCCCAGATGTCCCTCTCCCCGGCCACTTCGTCTAGCTCTTCCCAGCGGATGCCAAGGTGTTCCCAGGCCAGCTGAGAGACATAGTCTCTGCAACGTGTCCTGGGTCTTCGCCGAGGCCTCCTACTGATTGAACGTGCCCTGAACACCTCCCCGGGAAGGCGTTCGGGAGGCATCCTAACCAGATGCCCGAGCCACCTCATCTGACTCCTCTCAATGCGGAGGAGCAGCGGTTCTACTCCGAGTCTGTCACAGATGACAATGCTTCTCACCCTATCTCTAAGGGAGAGCCCAGCCACCCTGCGGAGAAAACTCATTTCGGCCGCTTGTACCCGCGATCTTGTCCTTTCGGTCACTACCCAAAGCTCATGACCATAGGTGAGGGTAGGAACATAGATCGACCGGTAAATCGAGAGCTTTGCCTTTTGGCTCAGCTCTCTCTTCACCACGACAGATTGGTGCAGAGTCCGCATCACTGCAGACGCTGCACTAATCCGTCTGTCCATCTCCCGTTCAATCCTTCCCTCACTCGTGAACAAGACCCCGAGTTACTTAAACTCCTCCACTTGAAGCAGGAACTCATCACCGACCCGGAGATGGCACTCCACTCTTTCCCGGGCGAGAACAATTAACTTGGACTTGGAGCTGCTGATTCTCATTCCAGCTCTGGGCTCTGAGCTCTGGGCGGATCTCATCCACCCCCGGGGCCTTGCCACCAAGGAACTTTTTGACCACCTCGGTGACCTCAGACCCAGACCGCCAGAGCTACAGACCGCTTGGCCATCCGGTACCTGTCAGCTGCCTCCAGAGTCCCATGGGCCAAGACGGCCTGATAGGACTCTTTCTTCAGCTTGACGGCATCCCTCACCACTGGTCGACAGGCACCGACCACCTTACGGCCACAGCTCCGATCGCCCGCATCGACAATGGAGGCACGAAACATCGCCCACTCGGGTTTCAATGTCCGCTGCCTTCCTCGGAACATGGTCAAATCTCTCCCGTAGGTGGGAGTTGAAACTCCTTCTGACAGGGGACTCTGCCAGGCGTTCCCAGCAGACCCTCACAATGCATTTGGGTCTGCCAGGTCTGACCAGCATCCTCCCCCACCATCGGAACCAACTCACCACCAGGTGGTGATCAGTTGACAGCTCCGCCCCTCTCCTCACCCGAGTGTCCAAAACATGTGGTCGCAAGTCCGACGACACAACCACAAAGTCAATCATCGAACTGCGGCCCAGGGTGTCCTGGTGCCAAGTGCACATGTGGACACCCTTATGCTTGAACATGGTGTTCGTTATAGACAATCCGTGACGAGCACAGAAGTCCAATAACAAGACACCGCTCGGGTTAAGATCAGGGGGGCCGTTCCTCCCAATCACACCTCTCCAGGTCTCACTGTCGTTGCCAACATGAGCGTTGAAGTCACCCAGCAGAACAAGGGAATCCCCCGAGGGAGCACTCTCTAGTACTTCCTCTAAGGACTCCAAAAAGGGCGGGTATTCTGAACTGCCGTTTGGCGCATAAGCGCAAACAACAGTCAGGACCCGTCCCCCCACCCGAAGGCGTAGGGAAACTACCCTCTCGTTTACTGGGTTAAACTCCAACGTGCAGGCTTGGAGCCGGGGGGCAACAAGAATTGCCACCCCTGCTCGTCGCCTCTCATTGCCGGCAACACCAGAGTGGAATGAAGTCCAGCCCCTCTCGAGAGGACTGGTTCCAGAGCCCTTGCCGTGCGTTGAGGTGAGTCCGACTATATCTAGCCGGAATTTCTCCACCTCACGCACCAGCTCAGGCTCCTTCCCCGCCAGAGAGGTGACATTCCACGTACCGACAACTAGCTTCTGTAGCCGAGGATCAGACCGCCAAGGCCTCTGCCTCCGGCCGCCACCCAGCTCTCTTTGCACCCGACCCCTTTGGCCCCTCCCACGAGTGGTGAATAAATTATTTACTACTGCAGCCAGAATAAGTTTAAAACTTATTCATGATTCACGAAATGTTTATGCATACTGTACATAATATATTGTATGACCCTTGTTTTTCAGATAATATGTTTTAGAGCATTTTATCTGAAACATGCCCTATGAAAAAAGGTCATAATTGGTGTTCATTTGCATTAAAAAGAAATACATTTACAGCCTTTTAAGATGCAATATACTTTTCATTTGACAGCACTAATATGCCCCCTAATAAGTCTGACGACATAGGTTCATTATAATTGTGCACTCACCATCGGCTTTTTGAGCTCGTTGGGTTTTATGCAGCGGACAAAGAAGGGCTGACACACACTCAGTGTCCTCATCAGCATCTCGAGGGAGCGTTTGAATTGGCTGCTCAGAGTCGGAGAGCGCTTCCTGGTCTCGACACCCTGTGAACGCACACACAGTTGGTCCTTAAAGTGCACTTAGTCCGCAGTTCATGCGTTGCGTGCTCCCATCTGCAGGTCTTAGGGCAGGAGAAATCCATGCATTCTATAATTGCTGTCCACACAACAACACACTACAACTCACAAGACAGTACAAAATCTCTGACAGATGTCACAGAGAACTCAAATGACCAGCTGTCAGTGAAGTGGTCATAGACTGAGAGTGGGTCTGTCAGAGAGTTTGACGACAATGCTCATGCAAAATTTCCACCTGTGAAATAAAGAAGAACTTTGAATTAGGGAATCTACTCTCAGCGGGTGGTTTTCAATTCAAGGGATGCTTTAAAAAAAAAAAAAATTTTTTTTTACAAGGAGCAAACACGCACAATGGAACACACGCTGCTAAAGACCCGATGTTACCTTCGGAGTAGGCGTGCTGGGCTGCTGATAGCCGCACAGAAACTGATGGCAGAGGAAAAGAGCCGAGAGACAGCAGATGAGGAGAGCAGGGTGGCGACATTAGTTAGAAATAGCTAGTTTCAAAAGCTGAAGGGAAGCCAAAAGTAACTACAAAAAGGAGGTCTTGGGGCTTATGAATTACACAGGCAGAAAATGAAGTTTTTGGGTCTCACCATGGCCACGTCGGCCTGAAAGATCTGCTTGATGAACTTGTTTTTGGACGAGTGGACCAGCTGGATGATGTCCGTGTGGAGGCTGTCACGATTTTTCTCCAGGAAACCTTCGCAGGGACAAAAAACAACCCCACACACATTTACCTCTTTTTTTAGGTTGAATATACTATACAGTATATATTATATGGCAGGACCATTTTGGCCACTTCTTCTGTATACACTTAAGCAGTTCAGAATGTTTCATCAAACCTTGCCTGTATTGATATTTCATCACTAAAATGTGTCCTCTGGGACAAACCATTTATATTTCTCAGACGGTTCAGAAACTTAAGGAGAATGGGTGATGATAAAATAATTTAACATTTTCTTCCATTTGGATAAATAGATTAATCTTGAAGAGAAATTCTGTATCATTTTAGTCAATTTACTATGTATACAGTATGTATATATATAATATCGATATTTATATTTTAGATGTGTATATAATAATGAATTACACTTGTTATGCGCTGTATCTAAGACTCTCATAGCGCTTACATTGAGGTCATCATTATTCATTCACACCACACTTGGTGATGGTAAGCCACTATGTAGCCACAGCTGCCCTGGGGCAGACCGACGGAAAGCGAGGCTGCCAGTGTGCGCCATCAAACCCTCCGACCACCACCGACACTCACACACACACCACTTTCATACTAGGCAATGTGGGTGAAGTGCCTTGCCTAAGGGCACAAGGAAAGTTTATTTCCTCCCACTGTGGCACCTGGTGTTCCTCTGAGGTCTCCCATCCAAGTACTGACCAGGCCCTGCCCTGCTTATGCGTATTATACATATTATCTCTCTATATATTATATAATTTTGAATAAATAATGAATTTATAATGAATAAATATACTATTGTATAAATGTATGTTTTTATATATATATTATTTATTATTTTTATTTATTTTATTTTATATCAATCTCTGTATATTTTTTTGAAGTCGTCTGTTTTCATACAATAGTGTATTTCTCATACTCTGCAGTTATTGCATTGTATGTCTTGACTAAAATGACAATAAAGGCACTTCCTCATTGTCACAATACAGCGAGGCATTCAGGGACACTTCGAACAGCACAACAATGCATTAATTATGTGTGTATGTTTGGTCTATATCATTAGAAAGACAAGGGAAAACAGTAAACTGAACATTCTTATCACTCACCAAAGTAACTCTTAGGGCAGAAGTACAATTTGGTCCATTTAAATAAACTCGGAAATCCCAGAAAATACATTTAAAGTTAGTTGAGTTTGCAATCCAATTTGGATAAGCGGCTTAGAAGATGGATGGATAATTCAACAAATCAAATATAGAACACAACTAAAACAATAAGTAATATTTTTAAGCAAAGTTAATAAATCATGTCACGTTTTGTTTTGACATATATAACTTTTCTTTGCATATCTACATACAAATATCATATGGCTTTTGCATCCTTTTCATTTTTCAGCATGCAGCCCTCGGTGGAAAAGGTTTGGACACCCCTGAGCTAAATGGCAGAGGAGAGAGTTTTTTCTGGGAAACAGCGCCTCAGGTGTTTTGACACTGAATTGCAAGTCACTCCCTCACCCCAACAAAGAGCAACAAAAGGATGAAGAAGCAGAAGAAGGCAGAAGTAGTAGAAAGGATTCACTCACCTCTGGTCTCGTAGTGCACCACCCCAGCAAAATGTTGGATTCCAAACTGGCTCCCGTAGCTGTTCTTTGGGGGAATGTAGTTGGAGTTGAGTTTGTGTTGTGAGTTGAGCTTGTACAGCATCGTCGCGTCGGTTCCCTGACAAGAAGACAAAGAATCGTTGTCAATTGTGGAAGCGGGGTGATCCTGGCTGTCGTGGTACCTTGGGGAACTTGCTCTCCTCGTCGATGAGAGAGATAATGTTCATGGGCTTGTTGGCGATCATGTCCAGCGCTTCCTGGTTGTCGGTGAACTCGATGTGCTGCCAGCTGATGTCCTCCAGGTTGTACTCCTCTTGTTCTAGCTTGAAGACGTGCCGGACAAAGAACTGCTGCAGGTTCTCATTTGCAAAGTTGATGCACAGCTGCTCAAAACTGCCGTTTGAAAAAAAAGCAACATGGGCAAAACAACAACAACCTATAAAAACTTCCCAATTCTTTCATTCACCAACCTGTTGACGATGAAGTTCTCAAATCCAAATATGTCCAGCAATCCGATGGACCTACGCAAAATGTTATTGTCATCGCAGGAGGGCGGCCGGTATATGGCAGCGTTGATCTTGTCCACGATCCACACAAACAACCTGCCGTAAATCCCCTGCAGGAGAAAACAGAACCTCGGATCAGGCTCCTCCTAAAGCAGGGTTGTTGGCTTGGGGGCCATTTGCAGGCCATTTGCAGCCCATGTTGTTGTTGTTTTTTTTATTTACGGCACATTGTAAAATTACAGTTAAACAAAAAACAAAAAAAAACACCAGCAAAAAAAAAAAAACACCATAATTTTAGAAGACTAAAGTTGAAATATTAGGAGAATATAAAGTCAAAGTCTTACAGTATGAGGAAACGGTTGTCATCACAACAGGGGAAAAAACAGGAATTTTATGAGAATAAAGTAATAATATTAATACAAAAAAACATGTAATTTAAGACACAAAGTTGAAATATTAAAGAAAAAAGATTATTTTTTAAAGTCGCAATATTAAAAGAAACAAAACAAAGAATGAAGTTCCAAATTTTTATAAAATTTGGTTGAGAAAATGAGCAAATAATTGTGTATGAATAAAGTTATAATAATAAAGGAAAATAATTTTTAAAACTAGAAAAGCATTTGCAGAGAGCAGACCTCCGACAAGCACCATAATTACCCCATTTTGTGATTCACACCAAAATAATAATCCTACATTTTTTGGATCAGTCTTTGATATTTTGTAGAACCTGTTGGAAATTTGTCTTTTTTTCGCAAGTGCTCTGACCATTTTTTGGGAACTTAAGTAAAAATACGTGCAAATGCCGAAAATGGTTCTATTTCACAAAGTTAACAAAATTTTTTTTTTTAAATTGCTAGATCCAGACGGTGATCTGGATCACCCCCAAAACTTAATCAGTTCTTCCATATCCTATTTGTGGCAATTCCTGAAAATTTCATCCAAATCCATTCAGAACATTTGAAGTTATTTTGAACACAAACAAACAACAAAAAATAAAATCTAACTTCCACGCTGCGCTTGGGGAGGTCAATGTAAAGTTCAATTATTAACGAAATATGTTTTTTTAAAGTTTTAAAGTCACAATGTTATAAAAAATAACAATATGGCAAACTTAGGTTGTAAAAATGTTATATTAGGGGAGTACAGAGAGGAGAGTCTAGAAAAGTTGTCATCTTGAAAAAAATATATAAGTAATACTTTTACAAGAATACAGTCACAATATTATAAGAAAAACATAAAATTTCAACACAAGTTGAAATATTAAAGAAAAAATAAGAAAATTTTGAATAGTAATATTATATGAAACAAACAAAACAAAAAAATTAAGTTGTAATTTTTTGAAAATCAGGTTGCAAAAAAATGACAATATGAGAATCAAGTGATAACATTACAAAAAAATGTAAAAGTAGAAATTTAAAAAACAATCCGAAAAATGTATGGAGAAAAAGTTACAGGTTTTTTCACCTATACCATAAAGCTAAGATGCAGTTTTTTCTTGAACTATTTACAACTTGTTAGCGCATCAATACATTTTTTACCAAATGTAAAATATCCTTCCTTTGGTTTTTTAGTATGCATCCCTCCATGGAAACACTTTGTCTTAGATCTGTCCTAAAAGATCTTAGGTGTGTTTTTGATCTTCCCAAACCTTCACAAAGGCGTCCCTGACATCCAGACCTTGCTCCACACTGAGAGGCGTGGCCACGCTTTCGCCACGTGTGATCAGGGTTCGAGTGGTCAAACACACCATCACGTCCTTCGGTTCCACCTATATATATATATATATATATAGCGGTAAAAATGATTTTTTCCACTGGTCGGCCTTTTCCCTAGTTCTTACATACCTCCATAAGTGACGCAGCGATGACCAGGTCAGGTGACCTCACCACCACGCAGGCGTCCAGGTTGTCATATGTACGAGCTGATAGAAACAAGAGAAAAACTGCACAATTATACAGACATGTTTCATTTCAATACATTTGAAGTATGCCTATTAGGTAGGGACAAATATGTTATATAACAAAATACTATCAATAACCAGCACCCTGGTTTTTCAATATGTTTTATGATGCCTAAAATAATATATCATTGGTAAGTTTCAACGGTGCACAAGTAACTTTAATAACTGGGACTTGAAAAACTGGACATTTGGTCACCCTGAGTACACCAGCGTTCATTCATTCATTCATTTTCTATACCACTTATCATCATTAGGGTCGCGGGTATTTTTTTTAAAATAAATAAATCAACAAAACATGACACTCCCCATACCTTCACATTCTTATCTCACTAAATGGATAGTATAGTCAAGCATGAAAACACAAGCAATGTACTATATATGATCTTCTCTACCAGGGAGTCAACTGGTGGGTCGGGACCAAAAGTGGGTCACAGGTCCATTCTGGGTGGGTTGCAAAAAACAAGTGAAAAATTACATTAAAATATGTTATATACAACTGATGTCTGACAAGCTTTATTTTGAAGTAAAATTGAGCAATATTTTAGTCATCTTCTTCCTTGGCATATATTCACGGCATAGTTATAAGTGAAATATCACATTTTTATTTAACGCAATTTTGATATTTAATTTTATGTATGCATTGCAATTCTATGCACGCAGTTATGCTCTCCTCATGTCCTTAATAAAACGCATTATGTTAATAAATACTGATTATTACAAATTAGTGAAATATTAATACAAGGTAATCAAAATGGCTCTAAAATGCACTTTGAACATGTGTATTCATGTTTGAAAAGGTGGCATAGAAAATTTTTAAAAAGCGCATCATTTAGAACCCCTGCTCTAGATGGCACTCTGCTGTTTTTAAGGACATTCACAGCTACATGTTCTCATCCTCCACTGCTCTCTTGTCACAAGGTGTCCCTCAGAGTTTGTTTCTTGGCCCTTTACTGCTTATCCTTTACATTCTCCCACTTGAAAGCAACATCCGTCGTTATGGCCTTCATTCCCACTGTTGCGACACAGAA
Organism: Oostethus manadensis; assembly: GCA_024372805.1. Taxonomy (NCBI): domain Eukaryota; kingdom Metazoa; phylum Chordata; class Actinopteri; order Syngnathiformes; family Syngnathidae; genus Oostethus; species Oostethus manadensis. The sequence goes on from QODF01000021.1 coordinate 1,487,834, forward strand.
CTTTACATTGCCACCAAGTTCATAGACCCTGAAACCCACTTGGCTCTTAACCATTGCCCAACAGAAATCAAAATCTGGAACAAACTTAACTAAACCAGACATAATTAGAATTTCACCAAAAACTTGGGGTTGACCCTCAGCTTTCTCCAGATCAACAAAAACACAAGGCAGCTCCCTCTGACCTTCCCTGTACTTCTCCATCAACATCCTCAAAGAAAATACAGCATCTGTAGTGCTCTTGATTTGGCATAAAACTGTACTGCTGCTCACAAATGCTCACGTGTGCCCTTATTCTAGCTTTGACTACTCTTTCCCATAACTTTATTCCTCTGTAGTTGCCACAATTCTGCACATCTCTCTTGTTCTTAAAAATGGGCACCAGCACTCCATTCCTCAGGCATCTTCTCATTATCTAAGATCCTGTTTAACAACCCAGTAAGAAACTCTACTGCCACCTCTCCTAGACACTTCCATACCTCACAGGTATATCATCAGGACCGAGTGCCTTTCCATTCTTCATCCTCTTCAATGCCCTCCTTATTTCTTCCTTACTGATCTTTGCTACTTACTGGTCCACAACAGTCACCACTTCTACTCGTCGTTGTCTCTCATTTTCCTCATTCATCAACTCTTCAAAGTACTCTTTCCATCTTCCCATGCAGCTGTCAGACTGTATAACAAAAACTTTTTCAATTACCATACAATAACCGTGCAATAAACTGCATCCATCCATCCATTTTCTTCCACTTATCCGAGGTTGGGTCGCGGGGGCAGCAGCCTAAGCAGAAAAGCCCAGATGTCCCTCTTCCCGGCCACTTCGTCTAGCTCTTCCCAGCGGATGCCGAGGCGTTCCCAGGCCAGCTGAGAGACATAGTCTCTCCAACGTGTCCTGGGTCTTCCCCGAGGCCTCCTACTGGTTGGACGTGCCCTGAACATCTCCCCAGGAAGGCGTTCGGGAGGCATCCTAACCAGATGCCCGAGCCATCTCATCTGACTCCTCTCAATGCGGAGGAGCAGCGGTTCTACTCTGAGTCTCTCCCGGATGACAGTGCTTCTCACCCTATCTCTAAGGGAGAGCCCAGCCACCCTGCGGAGAAAACTCATTTCGGCCGCTTGTACCCGCGATCTTGTCCTTTCGGTCACTACCCAAAGCTCATGACCATAGGTGAGGGTAGGAACGTAGATCGACCGGTAAATCGAGAGCTTTGCCTTTTGGCTCAGCTCTCTCATCACCACGACAGATCGGTGCAGAGTCCGCATCACTGCAGACGCTGCACCAATCCGCCTGTCCATCTCGCGTTCCATCCTTCCATCGCTCATGAACAAGACTAGGTACTTAAACTCCTCCACTTGAGGCAGGACCTCATCCCCGACCCGGAGATGGCACTCCACCCTTTCCCGGGCGAGAACCATGGACTCGGACTTGGAGGTGCTGATTCTCATCCCAGCCGCTTCACACTCAGCTGCAAACCGATCCAGTGAGAGTTGAAGGTCACTGCTCGATGAAGCCAACAGGACCTCATCATCTGCAAAAAGCAGAGATCGAATCCTGCGGCCACCAAACTGAAAACCCTCAACGCCGTGGCTGCGCCTAGAAATTCTGTCCATGAAAGTAGTGAACGGAATCGCTGACAAAGGGCAGCCCTGGTGGAGTCCAACCCTCACTGGAAAAGGGTCCGACTTATTGCCGGCAATGCGAACCAAACTCTGACACCGGTTATACAGTGAACGAACCGCCTGGATTAGGTGGTCCGATACCCCATATTCCCGGAGCAACCCCCCCCAGTATTCCGCGAGGAACACGGTCGAATGCCTTCTCCAAGTCCACAAAACACATGTAGACTGGTTGGGCAAACTCCCATGCACCCTCAAGGACCATGCCGAGAGTATAGAGTTGGTCCACAGTTCCACGACCAGGACAAAAACCACACTGAATCCGAGATTCGACTATCCGGCGGATCCTCCTCTCCAGACCCCCAGAATAGACCTTACCGGGAGGGCTGAGGAGTGTGATCTCACAATAGTTAGAATACACCCTCCGGTTCCCCTTCTTGAAAAGCGGGACCACCACCCCGGTCTGCCAGTTCAGAGGTATCGACCCCGACGTCCACGCAATGCTGCTGAGTCGTGTCAACCAAGACACGTCCACAGCATCCAGGGCCTTAAGGAACTCCAGGCTGATCTCATCCACCCCCGAGGCCTTGCCACCAAGGAGCTTTTTGACCACCTCGGTGACCTCAGACCCAGAGATAGGCGAACCCGACTCAGAGTCCCCAGGCACTGCTTCCATGTTGGAAGGCGTGTCGGTGGGATTGAAAAGGTCTTCAAAGTATTCCCTCCACCGGTCCACAACATCTCGAGTCGAGTTCAGCAGCACACCGTCCCCACCATACACGGTGTTGACTGTGCACTACTTCCCCCGCCGGAGACGGCGGATGGTGGTCCAGAATCTCTTTGAAGCCATCCGGAAGTCATTTCCCAGTCGGTTTTTTGCCTCAGTGACCGCCAGAGCTGCAAACCGCTTGGCCTTCTGGTACCTGTCAGCTGCCTCCAGAGTCCCATGGGCCAAGCTGCCCTGATAGGACTGTTTTTTTCATCTTAATGGCATCCCTCACCACTGGTGTCCACCAACGGGTTCTGGGATTACCGACATGACAGGCACCGACCACCTTACGGCCACAGCTCCGACCAGCTGCATCGACAATGGAGGCACGAAACATCGCCCACTCGGGTTTCAATGTCCGCTGCCTCCCTCAAAACATGGTCAAAGGTCTCCTGTAGGTGGGAGTTGAAACTCCTACTGACAGGGGAATCTGCCTGGCGTTCCTAGCAGACCCTCACAATGCGTTTGGGTCTGCCCACCATCAGAACCAACTCACCACCATGTGGTGATCAGTTGACAGCTCCGCCCCTCTCCTCACCCGAGTGTCCAAAACATGTGGTCGCAAGTCTGACGACACAACCACAAAGTCAATCATCGAACTGTGGCCCAGGGTCTCCTTGTGCCAAGTGCACGTGTGGACACCCTTATGCTTGAACATGGTGTTTGTTATAGACAATCCTTGACAAGCACAGAAGTCCAATAACAAGACACCGCTCGGGTTAAGATCAGCGGGGCCGTTCCTCCCAATCACACCTCTCCAGGTCTCACTGTCGTTGCCAACATGAGCGTTGAAGTCGCCTAGCAGAACAAGGGAATCCCCCGAGGGAGCACTCTCTAGTACTTCTTCTAAGGACTCCAAAAAGGGCGGGTATTCTGAACTGCTGTTTGGCGCATAAGCGCAAACAACAGTCAGGACCCGTCCCCCCATCGAAGGCGTGGGGAAACTACCCTCTCGTTTACTGGGTTGAACTCCAACGTGCAGGCTTGGAGCCGGGGGGCAACAAGAATTTCCACCCCTGCTCGTCGCCTATCATTGCCGGCAACACCAGAGTGGAATGAAGTCCAGCCCCTCTCGAGAGGACTGGTTCCAGAGCCCTTGCCATGCGTTGAGGTGAGTCCGACTATATCTAGCCGGAATTTCTCCTCACGCACCAGCTCAGGCTCTTTCCCCGCCAGAAAGGGTACATTCCACGTACCGACAACTTGCTTCTGTAGCCGAGGATCAGACCGCCAAGGCCTCTGCCTCCGGCCGCCACCCAGCTCTCTTTGCACCCGACCCCTTTGGCCCCTCCCACGAGTGGTGAGCTCATGGGAGGGGGGACCCTACTAGGGCCATGACAGCCCCCGACAACATAGCTCCTAGGATCATTGGGACACGCAAACTCCTCCACCACGATAAGGTGGTGACTCAGGGAGGATAAACTGTGCAATAGTCATGTAATACCCTAATAACCATGCAATAAACTGTGCAATAAACTGTGCAATAGTCATGTAATAACCAAGCCATAACTGTGCAATAGCCGAGTAATAACAATACAATGCGCAATAACTGTTCAACATGCACATATATGTAAATGGTGCATTTAATTGTATATATTAATATTACATTGTTATACAACTAAACTGCTCTTGTGTACTTCCGTACTTTGCTCTTGTACTCAAACTTACCTGGAACTTCCCCTTGCGGGACTAATAAAGGCATATCTTATCTCCTACACTACTGGCGCCGGTCAATACACTTCCATCCCTTTCCTTAATGACCCTAACCTGCTGCACATCCTTCCCATTTCTGTCTCACTGCCTTGCCAACCTGTATAGATCATTCTCTCCCTCCTTCCTGTCCAACACACCGTACAAAGTCATCATAAGCATCTTGTTTGGCCCTGGCCACCTTTACTTTCACCTTACGCTGCATCTCCCTGTACTCCTGTCTACTCTCTTCAGTCCTCTCAGTGTCCCACTTCTTCTTAGATCTTACTCTGTATACACTCCTGCACCTCCTCATTCCACCACCAAGTCTCCCTATCTACTTTTTTTCCAAATGACACACTAAGTACTCTACAACCTGTCTCTGTTCACAGTAACTGTAGTTGTCCAGTCATCTAGAAGCACCTCCTGGCCACCCATAACCTTTTTCAACTCCTTCCTAAAAGTCACGCAACACTCTTCCTTTATCAGCTTCCACCATTTCGTCCTTTGTTCTTCCTTTACCCTCTTCATCTTCCTCGCCACTAGAGTCATCCTACACACCTTCATCCTATGCTCTCTGGCTACACTCTCACCTACCACTGCTTTGCAGTCATTGCGCTCCTTCAGGTTACACCTGAATAACGTAATAATAAAAATAACATTGCTTTAGTAGCATAAAGTTAACATATTAAAGAAAGATTAAGTTGTTGCGACAATATGGAAAACCAAAGGAAACCACTAATAGTTATAATTTTTGCAATATTAGGTTTGAAATAACTATAAATAAAATAGAATAACAAAAAAACTAATAATAATTGCGGAGTTGAGCGGAGAAGAACAAATAGATAGATACTTTATTTATGCTACCAGGGGAAATTCATGTGTCGTTCAGTAGACGACAGATAAAAAGACAGACAGTACAAACATTAAATAAGATTCACCAAAAGTTTGCATTATAAAATCTAATTGCAGCAGGAATAAAAGATCCCAGCGCTCAGTTCTGCAGCGCATAGAAAGAAGTCCGTCCGTTCCATTGCTCCTTTGGTGTTACTGAGGATGGGCTGCACCTTTCTCCCATATACAACTCTCCACCACACTCTCCACAGAGTCCAGTGACCCTCCAACCACAGACCCTGCTCTCTTGATCAGCTTGTCCAATTTGTTATGATCTTTGACCGCAATGCTGTTTCCCCAGCAGACAGACGCATAAAAAAGGACAGCAGCAACAACGGACTGGATGATGGTCCAGTCCAGATTAGTATCAAGGTGGACACCAAGATACTTGTAAGTGTAAACATGTTCAATGTCCTGTCCGCATACTGTATGTTAATTGGCTGGAGAGTTTTATTTTTCTGGCCAAAATCGACAATGATTTCTTTGGTCTTTTCTGTGTTGAGAATGAGTGAGTTCTCTGTGCTCCAGTCACAGAAGGCCATCACCAAGTCCCTGTACTCCCTCTCCCCGTTGTTTTTGGCACACGTCACAATGGCTGTGTCATCAGAGTACTTCTAAAACATGAGGTGTCTGAGTTGTACTTAAAGTCACAAGTGTACACTGTAAAGAGGAATGGAGCGAGCACAGTTCCTTGAGGCGCACCGATGTTGCTCACAACGGTGTCCGAGATGGTGCTGCCTAGCCTCACGTACTGAGGCCGTCCTGTCAGGTAGCTGTGAATACATGTTATGAAGATTTTCCCCATCCCCAGTCCTTCCAGCTTTTGTTCAAAGAGGTCTGGCTGAATAGTGTCAAATGCACTTGAAAAATCAAAGAACACCTAGTTGCCAGGTTCTGGTGGACATAACGTGCATGATATCCACACGTTGTTGACATTGTGATATGGATGAAAAGCGGGAAGTTGCTCATGGGGGTTAAGCAGTTTCCTGATAGTTGAGAAGCAGGTCCGTATTGTTTCCATCACGATGTATAATGTTGGAGTAGTAGGCAGGTTTGGCAGCATTAAGAGCAGATTTGTAATGGTAATGGTTTATTTTATTTTAACGTGCATGTAAATGACATTGGAATACATCACTTAATACAATCAACAGTTCCACATGTCCAAAAGGAGTAGGAAGAAGCAAAGCTTATTAAATCCTACCACCGTCGGGTCTCCTCTATTTCAGTACATTTGTGGACTTCCTGCAATTACTAAGTTTGAATGCATAAGTAAGGTCACGTGACAGTGTGTTAGATAGTAGTCCTTGTCATGGTAAATAAATTATATTGCCGTCCTGATGAATGATACTCATAATAAATAATAATAATAGTGATAATAGTGATGAGTGGTGTATAAGAATTGTAACAAAACATTGTTGTAGTACAAACAATGTTCTCACTAGGAGGTGATAATAACAACATAGCATTGACAGTCAACAGACAGTCAATGTACTCTCCAAGGAATGAAGTATTATGGCCTTGGATGTACACAATATGTGTACATCTACAAAGTCTTCTTCCTTGTATTTTGTGAACATCAACTGTTGGTAATGTTTCTTAAAGTCACTTATTGTAGAGCATTGTTTTAGTTTTTTTACTTAATCTATTCCACAGTTTGATTCCACATACCGAACTACTAAGTTTTTAGTGTTGTTTTTGCATATTTGTGTTTTAAGTTTAGTTTATTCCTAAGATCATATTTCTCCTGTCTTGTTTAGAAAAAATGTATGACATTCCTTCGTAACTGGTTATTGTTTGCATCATTTTAGCGGTTTGAAGGTTTACCAGATCAGGAAACTTTAATATTAGTGATTTTTGAAACAGTGGTTGTTTTCTTATTTTTGGTTTGTTTTTTTTCCTTCCTTCCCTGATTGGTCTTTTCTTATAATTAGGCGCACCTGCTTCTCGTTTACCTCTGGTTATTTCAGTTCAGGTGTGCGCAGTCTTGTTTTTGTGGGATCATTGTTTATTGTTAGTAGTTGCGAGTCGTCTTTGGTCTAGACTCGTCTGCTCCTTGCTGCCGCTGCCACGCAGCCTTTACTATTAAAGAAACTTCTGTTCCTGACCTGGTTTTGCGTCCTACTCTCTGCATCCTCGTGGTCGACAACACCATGCCGAGAAGACTAAACCGTGACAGATTTGTATGCTCTATAAACGTCGCGTTATGGATTATCTTCTTTGCAGTACATCAAGCGAGTGAAGTGTACTTTTGTAGTTATTTCCCCAACACCAGAGAACAATAGAGAGTTTGGAGTAATTTTTGATCAAGGACACATTATATTTTATTTAGTATTGAAGTATTCCTTGCTACTTTATGTTGTATGTTTTTGATGTGAGGTTACCAACTGATGTGAGGTTTCATTTGTAGGTTATAATGTGTTCGGAGTAAATTTGAAAATGCACAGTGAGACTAGAATTCATGTGAAGGAGTTACAGGCGGCGGCCTACAATTTAAGTTGGCAAAGTTCAGGATTGAACCAAGTTGCACATCTGGAGAAGGAGACTGTGTGAGTTTTCAGTGGAGCCAAGGTGTCATCTTCTATGCCACTTATGCTCACTAGGGTCGCGGGGGTGCTGGAGCCTATCCCAGATGACTTAGGGCAAGAGGCAGGGTAAACCTTGGACTGGTCGCCAGCCAATCATAGGGCACATATAGACAAACAAACATTCACACTCACATTCATACAATTTTGAGTCGCCAATTAATCTTACATGCATGTTTTTGGAAAATGGGAGCAAACTGAGTACCGGAGAAAACTGTTGAAATCTCCAATTAAAATATATTCATTCATTTTCTATACCGCTTATCCTAATTAAAATATATAAATGTCACAATTCTACGAGTATAAATATTATGGGGAAAAAAATGTAATTTTAATAGCATAGAGTTGGAAGAAAAAAAGTTGTGTTATGAGAAAGAAAACAAAAAAGGGTTAGCATTTTTTAGAATATCAAGTTAAAATATCAAAGTATTAAACTGGCCCTTCCATCCTTTCATTTTTTAGCATGTGGGTCTCAGCAGAAAAAAATTGGACACCCCTGAAGCGCACAGTAACCAAACAACTTTATGATTTTGCCCTTCCCTCTCCTACTTACTGAAACCCTCATCCACACCTTCATCAGAATTGACCGGTGGAAAACTTTTGGAAGTAATGATAAAAGACTTGTTTTTTAAAATACTAATAATTATTAATAATTATTTGTAAACAACTACATCCAATTTTAGGTAAATGCATATCCATGTTGGAAACAGACTCTTATTTTATTGTAAAAAAAAATACTGTAATTTACTGTTAAAAAGCACCGTTTGTGTCATTTTTGTTTTTCTTTGTGTTTCTCTGAGCGTCTAGTCCCACTTTGTTTGGCAGTCCTTGAAGACACAATAGTCGTATGCTCCGAGTGAAGTTATGTTTACATTTCTCCGATGCTGTCACGAATAGACTGCGGTCCCGCAGATCTTTGTTGGACCACAAAAAACCCATATGTGGACCCAAAATATGATTTTGGTTCTGCACTGATTTAGAGTTTCTTAGGAAATGTGGCTGGAAAGTGGACCATACCATATACTGACAACAACAATTTAGGTGTCGACTTGCCCTCAAATCTCAGGTTGCCCATGTGCAAGATGGCCGCTAGCAGCTTGGAGATCTCCCAGGTTTCGGTCTCGGTGAACATGAGGACCTTCATGGCTGACAAGATGCTGGAGTAGTCGTTGAGGTCGTCACGACCGTCGCACTCTGTGCATTTCCCCTGCCAGGGAGAAGAAGAAACTCTCTCATCACCCTTACAATGACGGTTCCGATGTGGCAGACCCACCATGGTTAGGTAGCAGTAGTCCGTCGCCAGACCTAAGCCCAGCTTGGCCTTCATCTCGGGGCTCATGCCTTTTAGCATACAGTAGAAAATGTGGTAGTTCCTCTCATCTGGTGCCTGGAGACCAACAAGAACACACAATGCTTTTTGTCTAAGGAAAAACAAGTTCAAAAAATTTCATCTCACCTGCCGACACACTCTGGACTTCTCCAGCAGGTACTGTTCTATCTTGGCCCCCTCGATGGCCCCTCGCTTGTTGAAGTGGATGTCGATGTACTTCCCGAATCGGCTGGAGTTGTCGTTGCGGATGGTTTTGGCGTTGCCGAAGGCTGAGCGGACAAGCCACAAGGAAGAAGACGTCACAAACGTGAATGTTCACTTTGGATCTTGAGGCACTTCCTCTCCTTTCACCTTCAGTTCCAGCTACAGCATCATATTTCATGTAGGGTGGTTGCCTTGACTTTCTGGTAAGATGCTGCCTCTTTTTGTTGTGGAGCAAGTATGGAAAGCATGGAATTTGGTTTGATAGATTTCATTTCATTTCTCAGGCGAATGCTATATGTAGAAAAGCTCATCAGAGGATGCAATTCTATAGCAAGTTTGCAGTTTTAAAGTGGACAACACTTTTATGTAAATGTTTTATCCTTGCTTTGTTGAGTCAGTGCTGACTTTTTCTTTTGTCAGCTGGTGTGCGCTGCTCACTGTCAAAAACAGGAGCAGGCATCACTTAAGTGTGCAGCAGAATTGCTGGCACCACACTTAATGGCCTGACTGTGTTTTGTCAGACGCAAACTGTGAAAAAGGCTCAGTGAGTCCTTGATCATCTGAGTCGTCCCCTGCATGACAAATTCAGGTTGCTCCTATCAGGTCGCAGATATGGTGTAAATGTAGGACCAATAGGATGAGAAATTATTTGGTCCTGCCAGCTATCATTCTGCTGAATAACTGTTTGTAATGTTGGTGCTGTATTTATTGTTTTTGTTCAAATAAGGTCAAAATATTAGGAGAAAAAAGTTGTAATCTAACCAAAAAAAGTTGTAATTTTTGGAAATTTAGGTTGTGGAAGAGGTTATAATATTAGGAGAGTTAAAGTCCTAATCACGAGAAAAGTTGAAAAAAAAATCGAAAATTTCTAAAATGAAAAAATTGCTGTGATTTTATGAGTGGAAAAAAGCATTATTTTATGGAATATTAGACTGGCGACCAGTCAGCTGGGATAGGCTCCAGCATGCCCCCTTGACCCTAATGAAGAGGATAAGTGGAAAAATGGATCAGTGGAGGTTGGGGAAACAATTAAGATGGGAATAAGTTAAAATATTGTGGGAATAAAGTCATAAAATAACAATTAAATATATAATTGTTTTTTTTTATAATGTTTTGTGTGATGTTTTTTGCTGACATTTTAAAGTGAAACATGACAGTAATCAGTATTCCAAATCTTCTCAGCACATTAATCCGTCCAATTCAGAGACTTGTTATCTTCTAAAATTGCTGCCACACTTTTAGTTACATTCACCTAAAAATAGGATATGGCTCTCAGGAAAATAAATGTGAAAATATGTGTTATTCATGGCTTTCTTAGCCCAAAAGGTTCCCGAACCCTGGGCTAGATGAACCAAATCTATATAAGCCAAACCGAAATACTGGTCATCACTGTTTTCCAAAGTCAAAGCTGATGTTTGTGAATATCTTGTTTTGCCTAAAACACAAAGATTTGTTTTCATGGATGACTAAAGAAATGAAAACATAATCACATTTGAAAGGCTGAAATCAGAAGATACTTAACATTTTTCAATCAAAAAAACAATCGAATACCAAATCAGTTGTCGATTAATCATTGATTCATTGATTAATTGCTGCAGCTCTAGCTGTACACATTTATTTTTCTGAATCTTTAAAAAGTTAGGAATTTTGAAAAGTCAAATCAGTAGGAACCCCGAACACAAGCTTGATTGGGTCACTCGCGTATATTACCAGCAAATATTAGCTTGGCTTGTACAGTGTAATGGGGGTGACTTGATTTTGTCACATAACTATATGACATGAGTGGGGTCCCGATGGCTTGTGGTCATAATGCTTTGTAGCATACACATCATACAGATAGCAAAGTTTTATCGTCGTCAGACAACTTAGTTGGTAAGTACCGCCCTTTTTGTTTGATGGTGGCCATGATTTGGCACAAATTTTACAAATGCATGTACCAAATTTTGTGGTGATTTGAGTTCAGTCAGGTTGAAGAGAAATTTCAGGTCAATCTGACCTATGGGTGTGAAAATCTGAAGGATAACAGCAGTGCCAGCAACAAAATAATAACACAAGCAAGACAGTTTAGACAAATTTTCACCCTTGTGCGTAAAGCGGTTGAGCAGTAGAAGAGTTATTTTACACAAACAAACACACAGTCAAGTGCAAATGACCAAGTCAAGTCAAGTTTACCTTCCAGGATGGGCGTGGCCTCCAGGACCTGCTGCTCAATCCAGGAGTGTTGACCGCTGATGGCTGCCAGGAACTGAAGAATCAGCTTGGTGCTCTCGGTCTTCCCGGCTCCGGATTCGCCGCTGTCACCGTGAGGAAAAACATGAAAACATGTGAAATCTAAAAAGAGATCCAGCGCTGGGTAGTGATAAGTAGTACTGTGTATAGGGACACCTGATGATACAGCACTGGTCCTTGTTGTTGCGCTGCATGTTGAAGTAACAGTTGTCAGCGATGGCGAATATGTGCGGCGGCATCTCGCCGATTTTCTTGTTGGTGTACAGACGGATCTGGTCGGGGGTGTAGATGGGCAGCAGCTGGTAGGGATTGACGGCCACCAGGATAGAACCTGTATACGTCTGCAGGGGGTGGAACCCAAGATGATTAGATGGCTAGTTTTCGCTTCAGTTTGAGTTTGACACGCTAGGTTTCATGAAATCAATTTTTCCTGTTTCATTCATTGTGTTTTAACCTCATTGACATATGGTGCATGTTAATGTAATTTGACATTGATCATGCAATACATTCCACTGTTATACATGAGTTAGTAACAATTACTACAAGTGTGTGCTCAACCAAAAGCCTGAACAGGCTGCACCAGATGCTTTAGCGCCTCATTTGCCAAGCTGGAAACTTGCAAAAGACAAAGAAAAGCTGAAAGTGACGTCTTTGGTTGCCCCCATCCAGAGCTACAAAGATGTTAGCAGGCGAAGCCCCCCCCAAAAACTGCATTATCTAACGCTACGCGACAAGCCATACTCACCCTTCCCCCGCAATTTGTCTACAAGAGAGAGGACAAAACGACCATCATATTGTTTCATGGATAGGCTCCAGCATACCCGCAACCGGAACAGGGATAAGCGGTATAGAAAATGAATGAATGAATATTGTTTCATGTGTTCACTGAGCTCTGCACGGTAAATTGGTAATAAATGAAGGCCAATATCTTGGTCTACAAAAGCAAACTGCTGTGGTCTCAAATTAGGAAAAAACATTGGCATTGGCAGCTGTGGTTGTAGGCAACATACTGATGTTGTTTTTATTAACTCCACAAGATGGCAGAAGCTACATTTAAAGTATCAGCATCCAGAAGCTTTATCTATCTCTTTATACGCTTTAAAATGTTGCTACTCAGCTGTTGTTGTGAAATGTCTTACATTTGCCGTACCGTTGTTTACAATCAACTCATTAGTGCTACGATTGCTGGATTAGCAGTTTCTCCTTACTGCTTCTACAACATTGGTTCTGTTGTTGTTGCTGTGTAGTGCAATAGGCTTCTTAAAAAATGAACATGTGGTCAAAGAAAGGTTACATTTTCCTTTCCACTTTCTCATGCACTCCAAATCAATATTCATGTTACAACATTTAGCTTTTTGCTCCTCAGCGCTGTTGCAACATTGGTTCTATTGCTGTTGTGTTGTGCAATATCCTTGTTAATAAATGACCATGCGGTCCAAGAGAGCTTACGCTTTACTTTCTACTTTATCATGCATTCCAGATCATTATCAAAGTCAAAACATTTCTTTTTTTTCCCTACCTCTTACAACTATTAAAACATGTTGTTTCTCATGCACTCCACCTGTAGTATCCAAATGTATAAATAACAACCTCCAATTATGGCCTGCTTCCAATGAGCGTAAACAAACGTAGTGAAATGTTTATGAAACCATAATTAGAGCATTTACCGCATTTTCTTTTTTTTTTAAAAATTTCCTTTATATTATGAGATAGTAAAATAAGCTTGCCCTGACTAATACTTGATATTTTTTGGGTGAACCTAAAGGCTGTGGCTGGTGGGGGTGGAGCCAAATCCAAAAATCAAGATACAGATATATGTTTGAATTATTTAGAGAAGTGGACTGCAGAGCAGGGCATTTAAGTAAACAGCTTAACCTGAATAAAAACTTAACAGTCAGGCTGACATGATGGCATTCAACGAGGGTAATTAGAGACAGCGAATGATGGGGACGGAGGTTGTGGGCAAGTGGGTGTAGTGGTACTGACATAGATGACGCGTTCATTGTAGCGGATCAGCAGGTTGCGCAGAATGCCAGCTTCATTGAGGTCGCCCAGCCGGATCATGTCCTCCACCCCCTGGATGGAGGTGGGGTGCATGGGCTTGATGTTGGTGGCGCTTTGAGGGGAGATCCAGTGCTCCTGCAGGAACACGAGGAAGGAAGGAAGGGCCATCACTCCAATGGAAAATCAAAACAAAACTTGTTTTGTTCCGTTTTCTGCTTCCAACTCACATTGCCTTCATCATCCAGAACCTGGATCTGTCCAGAGTCACACAGTTTGACCACCGCGCCCACGGGAACGTCAAACTCTCGGCCCGTTTTGAGGTCCAGCCACACATAGTCGCCCTGGATTTACCAGACAAGGCCAGTTAACATGTGACACAGAATGCATAATAGGTGTCAATTAACTAACAATAAAAGTAAATTCTCATGGAAAGTGCCCAACTTTGTAGATTATTATTATTAAAATAACATTGTGATATTGTATTATAAAAGAATGTATTATAATTATTACAGGCCTGTACTAATGCTGCAATGTGTATTATTGCCTAACATACAGACATGTCTGTTTTTACTCAGAGCAATGGGCTATAATTTGGATACATGTAAATATTATTTAGTTATATAGTTTTTTTTACTCTATGATCTCCATGATCAAAAGAAAACCGGAGACTTGAGAAACATTGAATTGAAGAATCTTCTTCTTTTCCTTTCAGATTATCCCTGCTTATCCCTTTAGCGGTCACCACAGCGAATCAATTGTCTACTATTTTTAAAAAAATGCAACTTAAAAAAACAACAAAAATAAACAAAACACAAAAACGAGTTTTGAAATAACCGGAAAAAAAACCCTGCAAAAATTCAGACTGAGAGGCAATGAAGACCACATACCAATTTTTGTCTGGGATGTAAATTGTTATATTTCTCTTAATATTTTAGGTTGAATTCCAAAAGTTTGGTTTGCTGAAACTTTCCAGTTTTGAGAGTCCACTGTGTCAGAAGTATCAAGTATGTCTGCTATATTGCTTGACTTTTTCTTCCAACTAAATTCTTCACCATTATTAGGCAAAGTAAAGCCTTATCGGTATCCTTTTACTTTGTTCCAGCACCCTTTGTGTCCTGGATTTCTTAGGGGTTTATCACATGTTTCATCTTCTCTTTGCTGATAGCGTAATTGGCTTGTGCTTATCTGGCTTTGAGCAAAGTGGACTAAAATGGTGAGTGACAGGGGCAGTCGGTGCCAATTGACTCCCACTCCCCAGATTATTGCAGTCGTAACGACCCTTCTCTAAGTCAAGGTCTATTCTAATTTACGGTGTCTCAGATGCATTCATGTTGAACGGCTAGTTACCGACAATTATCAGAGCTTGGGTGGCCAACAACCCTGAAAAATAGAAAAAAGGACCCGTGTGATTTTTGTACTTTTACATTGGTGTGAAAAGGTGTTTGACTGAGATCATCAACTGAACAACACAAACAACACTGAACAACACAACTGAACACAAAACGTAGTTTTCAAATTAAACTTTGTATTATTAAGGGAGAAAAAAAATCCCTATATGAAAAACTGATTGCCCCCTAATAACTGGCTGGGCCACCCTTAGCAGCAACAACTGCAATCAAGCGTTTGTGGTAGCTTGCAATGAGTCTCTTACAGCGCTGTGGAGGAATTTTGGCCCACTTATCTTTGCAGAATTGTTGTAATTCAGCCGGATTGGAGGCTTTTCTAGCAGGAAATTTCTTTTTAAGGTCATGCCACAGCATCTCAATAGGTTTCAGGTCAAGACTTTGCCTAGGCATATTGTTTTTCTTCAGCCATTCAGGGGTGGACTTGCTTGTGTGTTTTGGATCATTCTCCTGCTGCAGAACCCTTCAGTTTGGGGTCACAAACAGATGACTGGACATTGTCCTTATGGGTTTTTTGGTAGACAGATGAATTCATGGTTCCATTTATCACAGTCACAAGTCTTCCTGGTTCTGAAGGAACAAAACAGTCCCAGACCATCACACTGCTGCCACCATATTTTACTGTTGGTATGATATTCTTTTTTTGCAGTGTTACTTTTACGCCAGACATAATGGGACAGACACCGTACAAACAGTTTAACTTTTGTCTCGTCAGACCACAGAATCTTATGTTCTTTTTGTTCAGCAATGTTTTTTGTCTTGGAACATGCAGGCTGTTTTTCTCTGTCATGAACACTGTCCTTAACTAAGGCAAATGAGGTCTGTAGTTCTTTGGATGTTGTTTTGGTTGGCCGGCCACTCCTGGGAAGGTTCACCACTATTACATGTTTTTGCCATATGCGGATAATGGCTCTCACTGTGGTTCGCTGGAGTCTCAAAGCTTTAGAAATGGCTTTATAACTTTTTCCAGACTGATAGATTTCAATTTCAGTTAAGTTACGTTTTAACAGGGGGACAATCACCTTTTCAAACAGGACCATGTCGGTGTGGCTTTCTTTTCTCCCTTAATAACAAACTGCATTTTGTGTTCAGTTGTGTTGTCGTTGACTAATATTTACATTTGTTTGATGATATGAAACAAACATGACAAACATGTAAAAAAAAAGAAAAAAAGGAATCAGGAAGAGGAGCACTTTTAACACCACTGTAAAACCTGAAATAATCTGATACATATTATAGAGTAATATGTATGTATACATGCCAAATAAATTGTGCAATATTTTATTTTTTAGTTCAAAATAACAACATTAAAAAAAGAAAATGCAAATCTTTCTTAAACACTAAATTTGTCCTAGACAGTATAAATTCCGTGTCAGGTTCCAGGGGTGTCAAACTTTTATCACTCTTTGCTTTGACAAAAAAAGATGTTTTATTTATATGACTGGAAACATTTTAAATGGACAGGACTTTATTTGCCATGCAGATTGACACTCAAACAGTGCGGTTACTATTTTTATCCTATTTGTCATAATATAAAGGCATAAAGTCCGATTAGAAAAGTTATTAAAATAAGAGTTGAAGCAAATATCATTTGATCCTTTGGTGAGCTCAAAATCACGAGGCAAGCTACAGGTTCACGAGGAGCCTGTTGGAGACCCCTGTGATAGTGTCATTGTCAGCTGTCTATGTTAAACAACTAATACACACCATTAGTGTTTCCAGGGCATGACACCATTATTTGAGAGCAAAGTTGTGCAATGACATTTTAAATAAGTAAAAAAGGGTTGCCAACCGTCCCTTGAAAAATGGAAAAACAAAAAGACACATCCCGTATTGAGCGGGGATGCACTTTGTCCCATGTGGTCCCAAAAAAGTCAATGGCTTCCATTTGACACCAATTACAGGGATGGTTACACCAATGGATGCCAGTGTGTCCGATTGCTCACCTATCGTTCGTCTTTTCTGGCATCTTTGTTTACACTTCTTTCTTTGGTGAAAGTTCATACTGTCATCTTAAGTTGAATTGTTTTCTACGGTTTCTTTTTGACGGCTGCAGTACGCCGTCGTCAAATAAACGCTGCAGCTCACGCGGGCCAAGGAGATCTGCCTGGCGCAAAGGAAGCTTGTTTACCTGCTTGACATGTTTCAACTACTTCCTGTAGCCATCGTCAGAAGCGTCACGTGACTCACGTGTCTCGTAGGCTGCTTAAGTAGTTTTATCAGACAACAGGGAGCGCTTACGCCCCCTACTGTCTGATGCCTTCTCCGTGACCGCGCCCCGTGTGTGGGAAAGGGTGTAGGCTCCTTCATCCCGGTTCATGGTCTTTGGCGCGCGTTTTCTAATCCCGACCGCCTCCCTCATCCAGCGTTATTGTGTTATTCTATCTCACCCTGGTGGCAGCTAGCTAGCTAGCTGGGTGCTAGCTAGCTAGCTAGCTACTGTAGCTAGCTAGGTGCTAGCTAGCTAGCTAGCTACTGTAGCTTGCTACAGTTACCCACCTAGCGTCCGGTCTTTTGATTCAATGACATTTTGTTTTTGACAAAAAAATGAATTACGTTCAGGGGGTTCAGGGTAACTTACTTGTCAATAAACATTTTTGCCCTCTTGTTGTCAGTTAGCTAGCGGCCGCCAGGTTAGGTAGAGTTGCCAGTAAGGTTGAACAAGCTGCTCATGGAAGCAGTGGCGGCTGCTAATGATACAAGGAGGAGAAGCTAATTTCTTTTTTGGCCTATGTCATAAATGTATTTATTTATTTATATGTGAATTCTACTCATTCCCATTTAACAAGACAAATTCGCTAGGGATCGCTCAAAATCAACTCAGATCAGATCAAAACAAAGGAAAGAAAAACTTGCAAAATGCTCTGATGGAAGTTTATATTTTAAGATAATGTTTACTGTGTTTACGCTAATGCTTACTGTCAATCAAGAAGGCCTCAGACAGATCATCCAATCATCATGCAGAACCCAAGCATTTGGGCGAGCCCACTGCCTCATACACCCCCTGATGGGCGGGACAAAGCCCAGCATTTATCCAATGACCGTCTAGTTCCGTGCAGTGGAACTACCCACTCTACGCTTCCCCATCAAAGTCAGTAGACGCTCAGCGTCTGACAGTGTAAGGCTTTATTAAAACACCGTGACTCTGCCGGGATGAATGGGAAGGAAGTGGCGTCAGTTACCTGTGATAAGTAGCTGATTCTGAACAAAAGATTTAAATATTGTAGAGCATATTTTGTCAACGAAATGTTCACACGGCAGTACACGTTTTTGAGACATTTTAGCTCACAGCTTCCCTTTCACTGAGCAATCGCCACTGCATGGCAGCCATTGACATTTGTCACGGTCATTGGCAACCTTGGGTCTCAAGAGAGCATAGGATTGCACATCCAGGAAGGTCAATCAAGTTATCAGTGGCAACATCGACAAGGGCGTCCCTTGTCAGCTCACTACGGGATGCCTAATTTTGTTTATAGAGGACAATGCTGCCTTTTCAAGGTACGGTTGGCAACCCTAGCCGAAGCATAAATAATCAGGTTAGCATGGTATTGTGTTATATATGCATGTGTATTGTATTATTATACATGTAAGCTATTTTTTTTTGGCGTGAAAAACGTGAAATGCTTTGATTTAATGCAGCCCTCCACAAAACCTGAACGTTTCTCACGTCTGCAATGGAATACCACTCTGATGTCACGCAACAAAGATTATGCTCAATGGGAATGTTATAAATGATATAAACGGTAGTACTTATTGCTTATGATGAGAAGGGGCAATTTATCGCAGTCGGTTCCGTGCAGGGAACCTTATGATTTGTCCACTATTCAAATAAAAAATTAAAAACAAATAAAACATAAGGATGCCCATAAGTGCACTTGGCATTCGGACACCCTAGGTCGCATGTCTATGATCGACTTTGTGGTCGTATCATCAGACCTGCGTCCGTATGTTCTGGACACGCGGGTGAAGAGATGGGCTGAGCTGTCAACTGACCACCACCTGGTGATGAGTTGGATTAGATGGCGGGGAAGGATGCCGGACAGACCTGGCAGACCCAAACGCGTAGTGAGGGTGTGCTGGGAACGTCTGGCAGAATCTCCCGTTCGTCGAGTCTTCAACTCTCATCTCCGGCAGAGCTTCGCCTGCATTTCGAGGGAGGACCGGGATATTGAGTCCGAATGGGCCGTATTCCGTGCCTCTATTGCTGAGGCAGCCAGTTGTGGTTGCGGCCGCAAGGTGGTCGGTGCCAGTCGTGGTGGCAAGCCCCGAACCCGATGGTGGACACCGGGGGTTAGGGCTGCCGTCAAGCTGAAAAAGGAGTCCTATCGAGCATGGATGGCTTGCGGGACTCCCGAAGCAGCTGACAGGTACCGGCAGGCCAAGCGGCACGCGGCTTCGGCGGTGGTCGAGGCAAAAACTCGGGTGTGGGAGGAGTTCGGTGAGGCTATGGAGCACGACTTTCGGTCGGCCTCGAAGAGGTTCTGGCAAACCGTCCGACACCTCAGAAAGGGGAAGCAGCCCCCAGTTCACACTGTTTACAGTGCGGACGGGGGCTTGCTGACCACGACTGTGGATATAGTTGGTCGGTGGAAGGAATACTTCGAGGCCCTTCTCAATCCCACTGACATGCCTTCCATAGAGGAAGCAGAGTCTGAGGATACGTACGTGGACAGTTCTATCACCGTGGCTGAGGTAATTGGGGTAGTCAAATCACTCCCCAGTGGCAAGGCTCCGGGGGTAGACGAGTTCCGCTCAGAATTTCTCAAGGCTCTGGATGTTGGAGGACTGTGTTGGTTGACACGCCTCTACAACATTGCATGGAAGTCAGGAACAGTACCTCTGGACTGGCAGACCGGGGTGGTGGTCCCCATTTTTAAAAAGGGTGACCGGAGGGTGTGTTCCAACTATAGGGGGATCACACTCCTCAGCCTTCCTGGGAAAGTCTACTCCAGGGTGCTGGAGAGAAGGGTACGACCGTTAGTCGAACCTCGGTTACAGGAGCTGCAATGTGGTTTTCGTCCCGGTCGCGGAACACTGGACCAGCTCTACACCCTTGCAAGGGTACTCGAGGGTATGTGGGAGTTTGCCCAACCAGTCTACATGTGCTTTGTGGACCTGGAAAAGGCATTCGACCGTGTCCCTCGTGGTGTCCTGTGGGGGGTGCTCCGGGAGTACGGGATTGATGGTCCGCTTCTACGTGCCATTCGGTCCTTGTACAATCGAAGCAGGAGCCTGGTTCGCATTGCCAGCAGTAAGTCGAGCTTGTTTCCGGTGAACGTTGGCCTCCGCCAAGGCTGCCCTTTGTCACCGATTCTGTTCATAATCTTCATGGACAGAATTTCTAGGCGCAGTCAAGGTGTTGAGGGAGTCCAGCTTGGTGACCTTAGGATCTCGTCTCTGCTATTTGCAGACGATGTGGTCCTTATGGCCTCATCAGGCTGTGACCTTCAGCGTTTACTGGAGCGGTTTGCAGCTGAGTGTGAAGCTTCTGGGATGAGACTCAGCACCTCCAAATCCGAGGCCATGGTTCTCAGTCGGAAACGGGTGGACTGTACCCTCCGGGTTGGGAGTGAGGTCTTGCCTCAGGTGGAGGAGTTCAAGTATCTCGGGTTCTTGTTCACGAGTGAGGGAAGGTTGGAGCGTGAGATCGACAGACGGATCGGTGCAGCATCTGCAGTAATGCGGTCGCTGTACCGGACCGTCGTGGTGAAGAGAGAGCTGAGCCGGAAGGCAAAGCTCTCTGTTTACCGATCGATCTACGTTCCCACCCTCACCTATGGTCATGAGTTATGGGTCATGACCGAAAGAATGAGATCGCGGATACAAGCGGCGGAAATGAGTTTCCTTCGTAGGGTGGCTGGACTCACCCTAAGAGATAGGGTGAGGAGCTCGGCCATCCGGGAGGAGCTCAGAGTAGAGCCGCTGCTCCTTCACATCGAGAGGAGCCAGTTGAGGTGGCTCGGGCATCTAGTCCGGATGCCTCCCGGGCGCCTCCCTGGTGAGGTGTTTCGGGCATGCCCAGTCGGGAGAAGGCCCCCGGGAAGACCTAGGACACGCTGGAGGGACTATGTCTCACAGCTGGCCTGGGAACGCCTTGGTGTCCTCCCGATGGAGCTGGAAGAGGTCGCTGGGGACCGGGAAGTCTGGACTTCCCTACTGAAGCTGCTGCCCCCGCGACCCGGACCCGGATAAGCGGTGGAAAATGGATGGATGGATGGATAAAACATTAGCTTTCTACATATCAACTATAATATAATCCCTAAATCAGGGTTTCCCAAACTGTGGTTTCGACCCAAAAATGGTTTGCAGATAACATTTTTTTGGGTCAAGCCCAAAACATGGGGCAATGTCCTTTGTTTTTATTCATCTTTATGTATTTACTCGTTCAACTCCACATCACCATTTTTGCTTCCACGTGAAAATCTGTGTGTCGCTATATCCTCTCCAAAAGGGTTTAAATACAAAAAAACTCAACAAAAGGCTGCCAAAAGTTCAATGGTTTGGTATTTACAGTACATACTGCTTCAATGTGCCCCCAATGTGTAATTGATAGTAAAGTCATTCATAAAAAGTTGATATAATTTAAAGAAATCATGGAGACATTCAGACATTTCATCCAAAAACTTTGTTTAGCGCCCTCATTTAAACAATGCAAACTTTTATCACCCTTCCGCTGAAAAGAATCGAAATTGAGAAATTGGAATCGGAATCGCTTTTGTTTATTTTTGGATCTTTACGTCCCATAATAAAGCCAAAGTACAGTACCACCTTCTCATTCAATACAACCTTGGATCGGCACGGCACTTTAAAGTATATGTTAAGGTTAAGGCACTGCATGATGCACGTGAGTATGTTAAGCCTACCTGCTGCAGAATGACCATGCTTCAGTCTCGGGTTGAATCCAGGGCATCAGAACTCACGTGTTGGCTCTGCAATGTACACACAAGAGAAAAAACTTTACAACGTAAGATTTTGAAACATGAGGTATTCACTTTGGTGTCCGGTGGAAGGAAAAGAGACGGCAGGAGGGGGGTTGGGAGGTAAAAAGGGGAGCTTATTGCAATCCAGCAGCTAATCGCCTCACTTACTGTAAGTACTGGGCATAGTTCTAGTATGACCGCTGAATCATTTTTTTCCCCACTGAGTCGCCATTGATCGCCAGTTAGCTGGTGAACCACGACCAGGTTTACAATCTAGAGCGATATGAATTAAGCGCTTTTTGCCTTCAAAACAAAGTTTATGTCACATTTTGCAGTATAAAATGGTTTACAAAACAAAACATACTGTACCAGCGATGTCCCAAGCAGATATTTAACTTCACCACCTATCATCCAAAACCTTTGTTCACGTGAAGTACGCCTACTATAGAAGATAAAGATTTTGCTGTTGCCGCATGTGATCATAACAAAAACGGAGACTTACATGGCAGGAGCGACAGGAAACCTTCATTGTAGACCGAGCAAGTCTGAAGGCCTCGGCTCCAGCTCGTCCATGAGTGTCGCCCCGTCTGCAAAGAACTTTTATTTCAACAGCCAAGACAGAAAAGGCAGATAAATTGGATTGTATGTATTCATTTTTTAACTTAAAGGTAAATATTTCTTCTTTTATGGGCTGATAAAAAGGTCGGAATCACTGCCGATGTGATGTTCCCTCCCCTTAAATGTTATGTCATGTAACATAAATAAAAATAAAATTAATAATAATGTAAAAAGCATTATAAATCATCTAATTGTATATAAATAAATAATAATAAATACATTACTACTAATACTGCTACTAGTTTTAACAGCAACGTAGTAGCAATAACAACAATAGTACGTTCATAGTATAACTGAAAAACAAAATTCTTCAACACTACACAGAAAATGTGAAGAGTAAGCAGAGTGATTTAGAGAAAGCAATATTTTTCATTTTCCTTTTGTTTCTGTAACTGAGATAAGATTTTATTATATTTTCATATTTGGAAACAATAGAGGTTATTTTATTTGTAATTAAATAATAAAAAACATGATAAAATGCAAATTTTTCATGTATCTTCATTTAGTTTTTAGAATTATTCGGACACCGTATTTTCACAAATATCATCATATTATGAAAATTTCATTTTCTTTTTTCGATAATTTTCTTTTTTTTTTTTTTTTAACACACTGCCACCAAAAAAAGTTTCAGTAAATTTTATTTGTGTTTCTATGGTTATCATCACACGTTTCCTTGTGTGACATTAAATTGCATAGATTATACATAGAGGCATCCAAAAATCACTCCCTAAAAAAAACCCAAGAGCTACAGAATGTTCATAAATCAAAAGTGCTCATCTTTGGTGTTTTTCTAAGAGTTAGCATTTTTAAAAGAACCTAACATCACTTCACCTTGATAGTAGAATCCAAACAACAATAATGGCTCCTTTAAGTGCTGGCCTGCAACCAAAGAGGCGCTAAGAGGCTTTGGCCTAAAGCTCCAGCCGAGCCCGGCCATGTTCACTGAGGCCTGGCATCAGGCAAAGCCTTCAGTCGGCCCACTTACCTCTCAGCACTCTTTGTCAAGACCCCCTTCGTCTTCCTCCTGGTTTCTTCCGTCCTGGTCTGAAGGCGAACTAGAGGATGGTGGACTGATGCTTGATGACCAAGAAGAGTTGACTTTCGGTTTCTGCTCCTGTCCTCCTTCTAGTAAAGTTCTCCTTTTAGGGTCTCTGGTGGTCTCCCATCTCCTAAGTGGGGGTCCAGTAAGGAGTTTTTGATGTTTGGGTCAGAGAGGGGACTCTCCAGAGTCTCACTGCTTCTCATTCATGGCTGCTGATCCAGATTAGCTGGGGAAGGATGGGCGGGGCCTGTTGGGGAAAGGAGGTGAGTCAGGTCAACAGTGTGTTGCCAGGTAGACTTAAAACAACTGATCCCAATGCTATTGTAATGCTATGTATTTATGTATTGTGTATAAAACACAATAAAAGGTATAACCTTAACAGTTCTATTAACATGACCACCGACGTTGGAGGACAGACTACCAACAACACACTTTTGGCCTTCACATTAAAAGCACTGCACATTACATCTTGTCTGACTGCACTGAACAAAAGTCCGAGAAAAGTAGCACACAACATCATCAAATTTAAGCACAAAATAAACACACGCACACCAATGGTACGAGCCGAAGAGAAGATTATCACATTTTCTCCCCAAAGGTCACCTTTATGCCTTCACATCCAGCACCAGCATTATGGAACAACAATGAGGTAAAAAAAAACCAAAAAAATGACAGGAAAAGTGCATTTGTGGCAACATCGAGGAAACTTTCCCTTTGACTCTGAGCACACTGCTATGGTGCGTTTAATGACGTGGGAATAAACACTCAGCTAAGCATAATGAAACAACAGAAACGTTCTAACAGTATATCATTTTCCAACAAATAAATGGCTCCTATTTCCAAAACTGATGTGCTAGGGGTGTCAGATTAAAATGAGGCAAGATTTATTACACAAAAAAAGTATTGTAGGCAACTAGGCCTGGGACGATAATAAATTCATACACATAATTTCATGTAGTTACTGACATAACTGACATGACAAAACAAAACTGACAAAAAAAAATGCTCCTGAGAGTTCCATGAACCGATACCAGGCGGTGCATGGAGACCACTTCTCTATATGACAGGACTCTGCTGTTTGTAAGAACCTGCTGCAACAACCCTGGTCAAAGATCCTCTATATGAGAGGCTCTGCTGCATTTGACTGCCAAGATCCTCTATGTCAATGGTTCTCAACTGGTTTAGCTGTGGGACCCACCATTGGCCCTCAATTACAAGCACACATCTTGTGGTAGGAAGCAAAGAGCACAAGCACGTGGTGCATTGACGGACATCCGGGCGTTACACAACTTTGTACAAGACTGGCGACACACTGAAATTTACTGTGCGAACCTCCTGTTGAGAATCATTAGTCGAGATGACGCTCTGCTGTTTCTAAGAACCTTTCTAAGATCTTCAATATCGGAGGTTCCCAACCAACCATCCGCAGGGCCAAACGGGGCAAGGAAAACTTTCAAGTTTTGTAAAGGACCACACCAAATTTTATGTAAATGTATATCAATTTCTACATTAAAAACAGTTTTATTTGAAAATAATACATCACCAGGAAGCCCCTGCATGTTTGGTTCATGATGTTTCTCTCAGTGCATATTCCCACTTTGTTTGGTGGTCCTTGAATGCATCATAGTTGTGTGCACCCATATGTAAATGTTACCATTAACTTACACAAATAAACTTTATAGAGTTACTACTTAGTTAATAAGACTGAGTTGACATTTGAGTTGTTTAAGCGGAGTTTTGTTCGCATGGTGGGTGGATATTTGGTGGGACTTCCATATTTTCTTAAGGCAAAAGCAGTTCTTCCTTTTCCAATCCGGGCTTTGACATCCGCATCTGTTCCTCCTTGCTGGTCTATAATGCTGCCTGATTTGGCCCGCACACCGCCAGTTGGATATCCCAAAGTTACCCCACCAAATGTCCAAAGTAAAAAAAAAAAAAAAAAAAGGTCAAAAAGTGTGCAAATCGTCTTACTTTTGTCCTTTTGAACCTCTAATCGTTCATTACACAAGCGTGCTGTTTGTCTCAGCTGCCTTAAGCAGCTTTTTGGTGTCTTTCTAGGTTTGTTTGAAGGATGACTTTTCTTTTTGTGCTGATTTACGTGTTCACCAGAGAGTCACTTCAAAGAGAGTGCAAACCTCGGCCAAGGTTTTGCATGGTTACAAAGTTTTCCAATTGGCTTCCCCAAACGTACGACGTTCATTCATTCATTACATTTTTACGCCGCTTATCCTCATTAGGGTTATCGTGGCCAAATAATGTAAACATGAACCAGAAGACATCCCTATACTGATTATAGCCACCAAGGGGCATTGTTAGGTTCTGTGATCTGCTGTTTGGAATTGCACTCAATTCATGTTGTATTTTTGCTATACACCCGCACGGTGGTCGAGTGGTTAGCATGTTGGCCACACAGTCAGGGGATCTGAAAGACCTGGGTTTGAATCTCTGTTGGGCATGTTAGTTTCATTGGTGACTCTAAATTGTGAATGGTTGTTTGTCTGTCCTGTGATTGACTGGCGACCAGTCCAGGGTGTACCCCGCCTCTCGCCAGAAGTCTGGTGAGACAGGCTCTAGCATACCGCCGACCCTAATGAGGATAAGGTGCATAAACAATAGACGGACAATAAATTTGAATATGAAATAATACAGTATAATTACTTTCTCTCATAATAAGACTTCATCCTAGAAACTTTTGTCGGGTATTATATTTATATTGCAACTTTTTTTTAGTACATTAAAACATTATGACTCTCTCATTAATAACTTTACCAAGGTATATGCCAAGTAGTTCTACTTTTTTCATATTAACTCTTCACATTAAAGCTTTGTTTTAGCAGTCGTGTTTGCATACCGCATTCATACAAATGATATTTTGGCGAGGTACATTGGTGGTACATGGTGCCTGTTGACATTAACTTACAAGAATCTTAAGATCGTGATTACTTTGAAGGGCTCCCTGAGTTGATTCCAATATTGCCTGATGTTGTTATGATTTGCGTACATGCTTCTACTTATTGTGCGGGTAATAGACAACTTATTGGCTATGTTTACGTTATTATTGTTCGTCCGTGTTATAACAGCATTCAGTTTTGGATGTCAGAAAAGGAAAAAAATAGTTTTTGTCCTGGTCTGACTTTTTTAATCCCAAATGTTTGTGGTCTTAAAAACGAAAGATGTCCGTTGTGTTGTGTTTGGGTGTCTTTATATGTAAATAAATGTGTACTTAATTCTGGTGCATCCAGTTGATCCGTTCCTTGTGTCATGCTGTTAGCTTATCCAAATGATCTTGAACCCAATACTTCCTCTGCATTATTCTTGTTTTTGAGTTTTTTTCCTTTTCCATGTTGTCTTGTAGACACGGTCTTTAGTATTTTTCCAGGTTCTGGACAACAAGCACTCTTGCTTCTGGTCCTCCGTTTAACTTGATGAACATTTTCCAGTTAATGTTCCAAGAGATTTGGATCTTTCCCTGCTTCCTTGAGTCACGTGCTTTCGTGGCAATTTCAGCATTACATTTTGTCAGATGCTCATTCATGTAGACTTTTGTTCCTTTCAGCGTCTTCCTTTGCTTAGGAAGTGCTGTTTTTAATTTCTTCTTTGTGAATTTAACAATGACGACGGGTGTGGTTTTGTTCCTGCCATACAGTGGGATGCAAGTATCGATAGTGCTGGTGTCTACGTCCACTTCCTTTCAATCTAGAAAAGTAGCAACCTGTTGCTCAGTTGAAGCATCCTCTTCATCAAGTATGTCTTTATTCCCGACCGCACTGGCACGCGGCATGGGTTTATTCCGAAGCCCCGTCATGATCACATCGTTCATTTGCATGTTGTGATCCATGT
Source organism: Oostethus manadensis (assembly GCA_024372805.1). Classification (NCBI taxonomy): domain Eukaryota; kingdom Metazoa; phylum Chordata; class Actinopteri; order Syngnathiformes; family Syngnathidae; genus Oostethus; species Oostethus manadensis. The sequence continues at coordinate 1,514,972 of QODF01000021.1, forward strand.
CATCAATTGTGGTTTTCGGTTTCTCAGTAACTTTGTCTTTTGCTTCCATATTTTCTTTGAGAGTAGCTCAACATGGATTCCCTCGTCATTCCCTCTCTCAGGGAAGCCGCATGCGAGGACCGTTGGTTCTTGAAGCCGTTCACGGGCTCCGCTGCCGACCGGTGTACTCATCGCTTCGTCCTTCATCCTTGGTGTCTCCAATTTAAGAGGCTCTTCTAGTGGTGGCGTCTCTGGGATAGCATTTCCATGGTACTCCTGAGCTGAGCTGCCGGAGGTAGTGTCCCTTTCTTTTTTCTTGGCATTGTTGTTGTGTACATGGTACACAAGAAAAATTAACTTAGCAGAAAAAAGATTACAGAGCTAATGGTAGAACTTTACCGAAAAAAAAACATCAGGGTAATAGTACATAACGAATGCCAATATTTTGAGAAAATGTGTGAATGTAGCAAGAACAACATTGCAAAACTCTTATCATCAACATTTTAGGACTTGTTGAAAGAATTTCTATTTTGCACTGTTGGACCTAAAAGGACCCATCCATTTTCTTCCGCTTATCCGAGGTCGGGTCGCGGGGGCAGCAGCCTAAGCAGGGAAGCCCAGAAGTCCCTCTCCCCGGCCATTTCGTCCAGCTTTTCCTGGCGGATGCTGAGGCGTTCCCAGGCCAGCTGAGAGACTTAGTCTCTCCAACTTGTACTGGGTCTTCCCCGATGGTCTCCGACCGGTTGGACGTGCCCTGAACATCTCCCCAGGAAGGCGTCCGGGAGGCATCCTAACCAGATGCCCGAGCCACCTCATCTGACTCCTCTCAATGCGGAGGAGCAGCGGTTCTACTCCGAGTCTCTCCCGGATGACAGTGCTTCTCACCCTATCTCTAAGGGAGAGCCCAGCCACCCTGCGAAGAAAACTCATTTCGGCCGCTTGTACCCGCAATCTTGTCCTTTCGGTCACTTCCCAAAGCTCATGACCATAGATGAGGGTAGGAACGTAGATCGACGGATGAATTCTTCACCACGACAGACGGGTGCAGGGTCCACATCACTGCAGACGCCGCACCAATCCGCCTGTCCATCTCGCGTTCCATCCTTCCCTCACTCATGAACAAGACCCCGAGGTACTTAAACTCTTCCACTTGAGGCATCACCTCATCCCCGACCCGGAGATGGCACTCCACCCTTTCCCGGGCGAGAACCATGGAATCGGACTTGGAGGTGCTGATTCTCATTCCAGCCGCTTCACACTCAGCTGCGAACCGATCCAGTGAGAGTTGAAGGTCACTGCTCGATGAAGCCAACAGGACCACATCATCTGCAAAAAGCAGAGACCGAATCCTGCGGCCACCAAACTGAAACCCCTCAACGCCCTGGCTGCACCTTGAAATTCTGTCCTTGAAAGTGATGAAAAGAATCAGTGACAAAGGGCAGCCCTGTAGAAGTCCAACTCTCACTGGAAACGGGTCCGACTTATTGCTGGTAATGCAAACCAAACTCTGACACTGGTCATACAGGCAACGAACCTCCTGGATTAGGTGGACCCACACCACATATTCCCGGAGCACTCCCCACAGTATTCCCCAAGGAAAACGGTCGAATGCCTTCTCCAAGTCTACAAAACACATGTAGACTGGTTGGGAAAACTCCCATGCACCCTCAAAGACCCTGCTGAGAGTATAGAGTTGGTCTACAGTTCCAAGACCAGGACGAAAACCATACTGCTCCTCCTGAATCCGAGATTTGACTATCCGGCAGATCCTCCTCTCCAGAACCCCTGAATAGACCTTACCAGGAAGGCTGAGGAGTGTGATCCTACGATAGTTAGAACACACCCTCCGGTCCCCCTTCTTGAAAAGCGGGACCACCACCCCGATCTGCCAGTCCAGGGGCACCGACCCCGATGTCCACGCGATGCTGCAGAGTCGTGTCAACCAAGACACGCCAACAGCATCCAGGGCCTTAAGGAACTCCGGGCGGATCCACCCCCAGGGCCTTGTCACCGCCGTACGTACCTGTCAGTTTCCTCCAGAGTCCCATGGGCCAAAACGGCCTGATAGGACTCTTTCTTCAGCTTGACGGCATCCGTCACCGCTGGTGTCCACCAACGAGTTCTGGAATTACCACCACGACAGGCACCGACCACCTTACGGCCAAAGCTCCGATTAGGCGCATCGACGATGCAGGCACAAAATATCGCCCCCTCGGACTTAATGTCTGCTGCCTCCCTCGGAACATAGTCAAATCTTTCCCGGAGATGGGAGTTGAAACTCCTTCTGACAGGGGACTCTGCCAGACGTCCCCAGCAGACCCTTACAATGGGTTTGTGTCTGCCAGGTCTGACCCGCATCCTCCCCCACCATCGGAACCAACACCACCAGGTGGTGACCAGTTAACAGCTTCGCCCCTCTCTTCACCCGAATGTCCAAAACATGTGGCCGCAAGTCCGACGACATACCACAAAGTTAAACATCAAACTGTGCCCAGGGTGACCAGGTGCCAAGTGCACATGTGGACACCCTTATGCTTGAACATGGTGTTCATTATAGACAATCCGTGACGAGCACAGAAGTCCAATAACTAAACACCGCTCGGGTTAAGATCAGAGGGGGGCCGTTCCTCCCAATCACACCTCTCCAGGTCTCACGGTCGCTGCCAACATGAGCGTTGAAGTTACCCAGCAGAACAAGGGAATCCCCCGAGGGAGCAATCTCTAGTACTTCCTCTTCCTGTGTGTGCATCATATGAACAAATAAGTAAGTGTGATGCTTGATTTGTACATTAAGAGTCTTTTATCTTGAAGAGTTCATTTATATTGGTGTTCCAATCCCTGCACGGTGCAGCGTGGAAAACCTGTCACTGTAAGTGGGGATTCCCTGACAATGAGGCTATAACATTGTATGAATTGTTGTATTGCAGATAGTACTTTATCGCAATTGTTAAACTTTCCCCTGTAATTTGGTAATAAATGAACCATAGCCATCGTGAGTGGACAAAAAAGTGAAGCACAAATTGAAGCCATTCAAACGGAAAAATCATCAAACCATCCCACCTCTTCCAGAAAAAAAAGATTTTGGAGCCGCAAAACATTACAGAACTAATAAACTTAAAAAAATTGTAATCTTTAATTCTGTAATCTCTAATTGTTACCTGTTAGAACCACACAATTCAACGTAACGTACCTATATGAGCTCATTTAAACGCTGATTTGTGTAAAATTAAAAATAAATAAATAAAAAATGTAGCCAACTTCAAGATAAAAAAAGCCAATGAGAGTTCATATATCTGCATATCAGTGTTGTTTGCTCAGTATCGTTTATTTCTGCACTGAATGTCCTCAATAATCATTCTATTGATCCTGTTCTTGACTGTCTTTGCAAAGAAAGACATTCTTTTATTTTCTGAATAATTTCCTGTTTATTTTTTACTTAGGATAATATATCTCTGATATTTTTATGAAGCATTATTTCATGTATTCTCTAACTGTGAATGGCTTCCCATCTAATATACAGCCCAGTGTTGGCAACTTTCGCTTTTTTCAATGTTCTCGCCTAAATCTAGAGACTTTCCAAACCTTATTTTCTCAAAAAGACTAGAGAAAAATGTAAAGCCTTTTCCTAATGTCGACTGGAGAGTTTTCTGGTATTTGCATTTTTCTTCACCACAATAGTAATTTATTGACGGTCCCTAGAAAAGCACTTCCCAAGCAAGCTCGCCTCACCATGAGAGAGCATTACGAGTACAGTGAGGGAGCACTACCGCTGTAGCTACAGAGCTGAATATCCAACGTCCATCTTTACCACGATGTATTTGCAGACATAAAAGTGAAAGCACATATTGTTCTGAGCTGTGAGTGCACAGTCAGTCAACAGCCGCTGCACATACCCTTCCTCTCCTGGAGTCACCATCTTGGCGTGTCTCTCTGCGATTAGCGGGCTGTGAGCACATAGCTACAGCGCACTTCACGTTATAAAACACATTGCTATGCTAATGACATTGTTTTATTTTACTGCGCTTGTTTCAGACTCAACTCAAAACTCCCTCACCTTTTTTTTTTTGTCTCTGACGCAGTGAGACTCACTGCTACACTAGCCTACCTCCCCCTCTCTTTCTCATCCAATCAGCAGCCGGAAGACAGTCAAGATGCATTCATGGACTTGTCAGCGAGTCAGATATTTCATATTCTTTTCGAAAAAGCAAATTTCTCCTACTTCTGTGTAAAAAAAAATCACCACGCTTAGCGAAGGGAGGCGCAATAAGGAGGTGAAGAGCCGCATACGCCTCCACAGCCGCGGGTTGCCGACCCCCGGGCTAGATGAATATATTTTCGCTGCTTGAATGTAAGGATGGCCGATGACGAGATGCAGGTTCCGAGTGAAAAAAAGACAAGAAGCACGTTTATTTGTGCACCCAGCTCGACTTGACCGTAAAAGAGACATTCTCACACATAGAACATCTTTACCGCCTTCAATATACAGTAAGAGCGCCGTTTGCCACACGCCGTCTAACTGGTAACAAAATAAATGTCATAAAAATAAAAATATAAAAATATCTTCATTAAAAAAATAATCTTACACATGCAGTTGGAATTGCATCTTCCTCAATCCCGATCACGGGCTTTACAGTTTGCTGAAGATTTTGTAGTAATGTGAGCATCCCATTAGAAAAGTTAGCCAAGCTACATCCGTTTCTTTATTACTGGGCTGAATTGTCCATTAATGGATTGCATCAGTAAATGTTTTTTTGCATTTAATTAACAGACCTTTAATTCATTAACCCAAATCACACCCACTATGGTGGTAAAAATAAGTGTAAAACGTAACAAATAGAATTCTAAACAAATAAAACGTATTCCAGAGGGCCGCACGGTGTATGAGTGGGTAGCATGTTGGCCTCACAGTCAGGAGATTCAGGGTTCGAATCTCCGTTGGGCATCTCTGTGTGGAGTTTGCATGTTCTCCCCGTGCGTGTGTGGGTTTTCTCCGGGTACTCCGGTTTCCTCCCACATTCCAAAAACATGCATGTTAGGTTAATTGGCGACTCTAAATTGTCCATTAGAGTGTAAATGTGAGTGTGAATGTTTGTTTGTCTATATGTGCCCTGTGATTGACTGGCAACCAGTCCAGGGTGTACCCCGCCTCTTGCCAAAAGTCAGCTGGGATAGGCTCCAGCATTCCCCCTAATGAGGATAAGCGGCATAGAAAATGGATGGATGGTTGGATCTTGTCCTTACACACGCCTGATGAAATCCTTAAGACAGCTGAAAAATGTAAGATTTTGCTTTTATACGTTGTTGGATCTTAAGGAGGTTCTAAGTAGAGCTTCAACTGATTCCAAAAAATGTCTGAGTAAGCAATTTATTGCAAACAAGTGAAATAGGCTGCTTATCAAATAACCCGAAGTTTAAGACCCCAGCCTTTCAAGTTCAAAATCTAGTAGTTCAAAATGTGGATTCAACTCGGTTGATGGCAAAGGCAAAAAAGCTTTCTCTCTTTGAACGCGATGGGATTGTTGAGCGGCATAAGCAAGGCCTCTAGCAGCGCGCCATTGCTGCTGAGGCTGGATGCAGTAAAACAGTCTTTTGAAACTTCTTCGAAGATCCCCGAGGGTTATGGAACAAAAAAGTCCAGCGGTAGACCTAAAAAAAAAAACTGCTCTGAGTTGGAGGATTGGATTGGAGGTCTGTTAAGATCCTTGGCCCAAATAAAGGTTGTCACTGGTGCTGAGTGGAGTCCAATAACCATCAGGCAGCATCTGCAAAAATGTCTTCAAATACCTCGTCCCCTTCAACACCACTAAATTAGCCATTTGGAATTCACACCAGAGCACCAAACATGGGACATTGAAAGGTAGAAAAAGTTGTATTCTCTGACGGTCCGGATGGATTCCAACCTTACCGGCATGACAAGGAGATCCCACCTGAGATGTTTTCCACACAGCACAGTGGAAGGAACGCCATCATTATCTGGGCTGCTTTTTCTTCACTGGAACAATAGAGCTTCATGTTCCTCATGGCTATGTGGAGATGTTGCAGGGGGCATCCCTTATGACTGAAGCCTCTCGTCTGTGTGGTAAGAACTGGCTTTTTCACAAGGACAGTGCTGCAGTTCACAAGACCCACTTGACAAAGGACTTCTTGGATGACAAGGGATGTTTACAAAAATGGACATCAGTTCCAGACAATGAAGCCACCACCTGGAGCAACATTCCCACTAGCCTCCTGGAAACACCGGCATCAAGCATGCCCGAACCCATTTTTAGGTAATCAAGAAGAATGGCACAGCTACTCATTACTTACCTTTTTGGAACATTTGATTTCTATTCTAATAATAAAATATACAACGCCTTGTTTTCAGGAGAATCCTCACTCGCTCATCCTGACAAGGATTGGAACAGCAATATAAAAAAAACCTTCCAGATGAATTAATACACAACGTAAACATCAAACTCACGTACTTTTCATATAACTCACACAGAGCACTTCATGCCGTGTCTCCTTCCTTCTTTTATGCTATGCACTTTGCTATGAGGCGTTCGGGTGCGCTCGTAATTGTGAGCGTTCGGCACTAATTGGTTTTGAGTTTTATTCTTGTACCCCCTTTGACAACTGGCCCACCAACCGAGGCATTAACATTCTCCTCAAAGGATAAAGCATACGGATACAATTTTCTCTTTTTATTTCAAAGTCATGCCACAAGTTGACATTGAATACAAATGCAAAAATGATGATTGCAGCTATAAAATAACTATAAATAGAGTGTAACCGAGAAGTCAACGCACAGGCATCGGTTGTAAAGTAAAAAACTAAGTTAAAGAAAGGGGCAAAGCTGTCACAGAGAAATGAGGACACAAACAAGCACACGGTACACAACATACTCCAAAAGCTCGCTTGCAACGCAAGGTAAAGTGAGTATATATATATATATATATATATTTATATTCATATATATGTACTGTATATAGTTATATAAAAACAAGGTTATAAAATACTGATAAAAGATCTTCTAGAAGTGTCTCCATGCAGTACTCCAGTCTCCCACTTGACAAACTGCAGAAAAGTACAAGAAGAAACACAAGCTCATTTCCAGTGAGAATAAAAGGTTCCAAGTTGACCCGCCGGGGGGGAAAAGCCTCCGCCATGCCGACTTTGAAAGGTCATTTTCATGCAGCAGGATGCAGCACGGCCTGGCCAACCTCAGCTGCACCTTTTTGTAAGTAACACGGGAGGGGAATCAAAGCCACCAAAGACAAAAGAGACTTTTCCCAGCACTCTAAGCTAGTAGCATTGCAGTTCCTATGAATGACCACCAGGGGAAGTGAGCAAGATCAGCGCCAGCCTGCGTAGCATCCATCAAAAACATGGATGATATCTCATCCTTGCTGCTACTTTTATACACATACAAAAAAGTACAAATATTCTTGGCACGCATGCGAGAGTGCGACACCGTTGAAATGTTTGTCAAAGTGGCGATAGTTTTTCCCAACCCAAAAATATGTGGGTTTTTTTCCTGCAATTCGTAGCGGTGGATTAAAAGCCGTTTTGCTACATGCACTGGCTTTTTTTTGTGTGTGACTCAAACAAAACAAAAACATTTTAACGCACAAAAGAAAACAGGAAACAGTAACAGGTCCAGACAGTGTTTGCGGCGTTTCTACGTTATGGTGAAAGCCCCAAGACGCACAATGCCAAAAAAAGACAAGTGTGATCCCTAACAATGGAGGCACAGGAAAAACAACAAGGAATTGCTGAAATACCAATAAAAAAAGACCAAAGCGCTCCTCACCTCACCAGCCATCAATGAGATTGTACCTTTGGATGACTTTCTCCGCATATAGTAAACATCTACAGAGGAGCCTTAGGAGCACGCGTTACAAAAAAGAACGATATTATTTTAATCAATTAGCCTGATAAAAACAAAGGCAGATTAAAAGAGTAACACAGGAAAAAAATGAATTTCTATTGTTTACGTATATAAATTGTTGTAATTTTACAAGAAGAAGAATTGTAAAGGTTGGAATTTGGGGGAAAAGTTGTAGTTTGAGGAAAAGCATCAAAACATCAGGCAAAAAAAGTTTGAACTTTATGGGAAAGCGTATTTTTCACTAATGGCCTTTTAATATGACATGAGGAAAATTGGAATTTTGTTAGAATATCACAAGAAAAAAAATGGTTTAATTTGTTTTACAAAAATAGCATTTCAATAACAAGCAATTGGAATTTTATGAGAAAATCTTTGCGAGAAAAGCATCTTTAAAAAGCTAGAATTTTACGAGTGAAAAGTATCGATTTAGCGGGAGTAACGTCTCATTAAATATTTTCCTAATATTTCCCATCAGGAAACTAAAGGTTGAATCAGTGGGGAAAAACGTTCTGTTACTACAAAACTGAAGTGGTTTGCAAATTAACGTGAATCAAGTTGCATTTTTACAAAAAAAGTAGAACTTTATGAGACAGAAGTCGTACAAAAATCGGTAGTTTAGCTAGAAAAAGAGGGGAAAACCACCATCGTTATTTTTACTAAACTCAAGTCGTAATTTCATGAGGAAAAAGTCATTCTATGATGATAAAGATGTAAATAAATATTAAAATGGAAAGACAATGACATGCTTATTCCTTTCACATCACAGCTTCATTTTATCTGTAACGTTCGTGTACAAATGAAGAACAGCGTACACAAAAATGTAAAAAATGAGCAAACGCAAAAACAGCACTAACTGAATATGACATTTTGGGCACGGTATTGTAACTTTAAAGTATAGAAAAATGGCACATGCATCAGTCTGTGATGAATAAAGCATATCATGTACGTTTACATGGCACGATAAAGAAAAAGTCAACCTGCCGGCTTGAAATATCCTCTAAGATGTGTTACTATTGGTAGTATGGTATTTATTTGGTGGACTGTATATATGCACATATGCAAAATTGTGCTGTTTTTTGGCACCAATAGTGTGATGCCCCGTAGAGTTGGCTCCGGAAGGCTCCACTGAACTCCGCTGAGCGTCACACTCAAAAAGTTTAACATGCATTCTTTCGCAAACTGTTGGCACCGATGATTTTGCAAAGGGAAGACAACATAAAAAGCAGCAAAAGAGGATTGATACAGCACTCAGTGACTTGTGACTTTTTATGCTGATATGATCACGTGAGGCGCGGCGGACATGCAGGATGCTAACAACTGCCGTTACTGCAGAGGAAGGACAAAAGCATGAAAGCATTAAAAACAGTACAGTACAAGGCCATGGATTTGGACATAGCGAAACACTGCACGTGACAGCGGGGAGGAAATAAAATGAACTTACATTCAAAGTAAAAAAAAAAAAGAAGTATTAAAGATTTGAAATAATCTGAAAAACACAAGAAGAACTGCAGGTTTGTACAGTTCATATGATTTTCTACTCAGACTCGGACTTAGGGATGGGCATTGATTAGTCGTAGTCTCTTGAGGCTTCGAGGCTGAGTGGGATGCACTACCGGCTGCAACCAGCAGAGGTGCTGTTGCTTCATTCTCTTCTGAGACGACACTATCTAGGAAGACCTCCACTATGGCACAACTCCTTAGTACACCATTAATTTGTTCAATAGCACATTAAAAGAGTCTCCCATGTAAATAAATTATGAAGTGATTGTCAAAGGTCCCATATTATCCTATTTGTAATCATCGCTTAGGTGCCACATTAGATTAGTGTAATGGACGTGTGTTAGCACTGATGCTGACATTTGCACAGTTGAAAAGTGCTTTTAGTAAGCATTACCCGCAACGTGCCGTTTTCTGTGTCTGCAGCTTTAATGCGAATGAGCTTTGTGTGTCTCGCTGACGAGTATGGCTCCGATGGATTGACTTTTGACATATTTGCCGTAACTCTAGCAATAGATGTAATGGATGCCACAGATCACATACGACAACGTAACATTAGAGAGTGGCACAGGGGGACACAAACGCTAGCATGGCTATGTGATGCTAAAGTGCAAACATTACACTTCAACAGCAACATCATGCAAGGTGAGCCTACGCACGGAAACAACACAAAATGATCCAACTTCCATCTCAGACAAAGAGTTGGCAGAGATTTTTTTTTCAAGACGTGCAGCGAAGCCTGCTGTTTTGTCCCAAAGGTGAAGCAAACAAGTGAGGAAGACTTTTCTAGGGACAGCGCCCTCCACAAGTGTTGGAAGAGTGAGGTCAATTCCTGAAAACATTTGGTTTTGACATCAAAAGATGAATTAAAGACCAGAGAGCGACATTTAGCTGTATTTCCAGGTGCAGAACAGAAAGGTAGCCACAACATAAGATGCAGGTTTTATGGTCTGATGAATTTTTTAAGGTTCATCTCGGTACTTTTTGGCAAATTCCAGCTCGACTTTCCACTTCTTCTTGCTTGGTTTGCATCTTTGTGTGTAGCCATTGTACATTTGTTCATCAAGTCTTCTATGAAGCTTCACTCCTGCCCTCTGCTGGTTGTCGCTAACAGTTGTTTTAGGCTCTTTCTCTACAGCACTCAACGTTTCTGTCATTAACTGCTGATGTTTCTCTTGACTGTTCCCTTCTACGCCTCTATTTGGTACGCTTTCTTTCTTCTTCTGGACCTTCCAAATGGTTGAAGTAGCTACAGTATGACCTTCTAATTGATTTTCAATCTTCTCCCAGATTCACAATTGCTTGTTTTTTTCACCCCCAGACAGCTCTCTGGTTGTCATGTTGTTTTTACCTCTAAATGCAGCCTCACGAGCTGAATCCATGCTTCCAATTTGAAGCAGAGCGCAGACATTCCGTGCTGTGTGTTGGCAGAATAAGTCACGTAATAAGGCTCACCTGTCAGTCACGTTCCACTTTTTGCTAACATGAAAAAAGGGTGTAGATGTGAATACCTGGAAATAAAAGTGAAATGTTATCTGCTCGCATATTCATTCATTTGATGTCAAACCCAAATGTTTTCAGTCTGCAGCAAAAAAAAAAAAGGCATCGACCGCTCCAATGCTTGTGGAGGTCACTGGATGGCGTGATTAAAAAGTAGGCTTGGGCAACGTTTGAATGTGAATGATCACAATTCCAATTGGGATTCCTCGTTCATACCGTATTCAGGTTCCTAACGATTCCTCATCCCGATGGTTTGAAGAGGCAGGGTCATTAAAGCAACGCAAGATTGTTTTGATGATATGTCTAAACAATAATTGTTCAATAATATGAACTACAGCATTTATTATCACCTTTACTATGCATTTCCCACACGCCTCTTTTTCAACTACTGTACTGTGTAAAGATGTAAAGCATTTTCACGTATGCTGTTTGTGTTAGCAACTGTGTGAGGCTGCAGGCACTTAAACATGCACTAAACTGGTTGCAGAACTCCAAAAACTGGGAAAAGATCGGTTTATGAAAAGAACACGGCTCTCGTTTTGAAGGCGGAAAGGTGCGTTGCTTCGGACGGTTGCCAAACGAGGCAAGACGTGAAAAAACTCGCCTCCTGCAGCCGTAGCTCCCGTCCCTTTCTTACACCAAACGTCCTCGACATCAGCGGCCATTCGGAAACCCTCTGCAACGTTGCCATGAGACAGACGTCAGTTATTGTTTGACCTCCCTGAAAGTGACTGCATACAGGCGTGGTTCTTAACTGATGTGACCAATCACTGCACCTCAAACACAAGCGGCGACCCACAAACGTTTCCACTAAAACGAAATAAAATATACTTAAAGGGTCACTACATGAATTATAAGCTTTGCCTAAATATGTTATGTATGGTTTGCAATCATGCTCCACATTGTTTGTCTTTTAAAAGTGAACAGTAAATCTGCAAACATCACTTTCACAGTTCAAAAAAACCCTGTTGTTTTCAAATAATGTCAGTTTCAACTACAGCCGAGTGAAGAAACGCTTCTCAAGGTAACTCGTCCACTAAAATTTTAAATCCCCCAGGAGAATCCCAATGTTAGTCCCGTTTCCCATCGATGCTCCGGACTGAACCCTATTAAAAAAAATCACATTGGCATAATAAGGGACCTTGAAAGAACTCCAGGCGAGTCAAATACCCATCCCTGACTTCACTGATGCCTCACAAAGACAACGTTTCGACGTGCAAAAAGGACTCAAACGAGGAGCAAAGATGGCACAGCTAGTTTGGGAAGGTAGTCTCCCCTGCCACTAAAGAGATCAAGAAAAGAAAGTGCAAGGTGTGTGATGCCAATAAAAGGGGCTCTGTCCCTCCCACATCATAGCAAGTACAACGATGGTAAATAGACGTACATTCGGCCGGAACACACCCAAACGCAAAAACTCAGGCCTTCTTTGTGCTAACAGCAGAAGCACAGCTGCTGCGTCTCAGGGGAGTCCAGAGACTCGAGTGTCAGGCAGTGGTGTCGCCATTAAGGAGATGATGTGGCACAGGGAGAGCGGAGCGGCGCTCCGTCACTAGGCTGGGGCCACTGAAGGGACACAAAAAGCGGGCTTGGCTGGCTGGTCTTTGGTCCCGTAAAGCACTTGTTTAGGGTGATGCTCAGGGGGGACGACAAACAGCGGCTGCTAAGCTACGATGCAGCCAAAGTGTCTTTTTGAAGCCATGCGGTTGTCCGATGTCGTCCACAGCAACCGGCGGAGAAAGTACCGTGGGGTGCCGCTAGGGCGCTAGGTTCCAGTGACGGAAGACGGAAGGCAAGGTTTTGACACGTTGGCTTGCGTTCACGAGAAGAAGCTTGAGACGATGGCGCATGCTCGCCCCGGGGCAGATAGAGAATGTTTTGTCAGTAGAGCGAGGAGGACGAAGATGGCGGGAAGTGTCGATCCAAACAGACATGGCGAAGGACAACGAATGAACAACGACCTCCGCGCAAGACAGACGCAACCTTAAGGCAATGCATAGCCCTTGGAAACGTTGGCACGTGCACGGGAGTGCAGAAAAGTCTGCACATGCAGCACATGTGCATGTCATGGGATTCGGTACTTGTGGTTTGGTACTCTGGTCCACACGGAAAACAAAAACCATACTTGGTGCACATGGCATTCACACTGGTACTTTTGTCATGTGACCAAAGGCAGTAAGCAACATATACATAACGTAATGACTTGATAGGACAGCTCTCCTGACATACTCTATTGTATTTCATAACTGTAACTTGTATTTCCTCAAAACATTCTAAAATATACTTTTAAAGTCTCACACACACACGCACGGATAAGGAGAGGGCAGAGCAGAGAGACAACTCTTCCAAGTTTTTGGACGGGTTTATAAGCCTTCACATTTGAGCTCAAGTGATCCAAACCGCACCAGAATTCACAAGATCGGTCCCGGCCCGTTTGTTTCGTTCACATGAAACCAAACGAGCCGTACTAGCAGAGCGAAAGCACCGGCATTCCTCGAATTGGAATTTCTGGAATTGTGAACTCTGGTGCAGTTTGGTTCACTTGAGCCCAAATGTGAACGCTGCAGACCACAGACACGGTAAAATGGCGAGCAGGGGTGCCCACATACTGAAAAATCTAAAGGATGTGGAGGCCGATTTCAAAACAACCCATGTAGACACGCTGAGACGCTTTTGTATCTAAAAAAAAAAAAGAAACAGTCCCTAGATCAGCTTTTACAGCTTTTTCCCAACCTAATTCTCCTAAAATTGCAACTTTATTCTGTTTGTTTCTCACGACGGTACAAACATACATTATTTTCTCGGAATATTATGACTTTATTCTCATATTGAGTTTTTGTCATAAAATGACCTTACTATTTTTACACATTTACACACGTTTGTTTCATCATATTTTTAGAATATGCCGAGGGCACATAAAAGCAGCAGCCATGGGCCGTAAATGGTGGCTAAAAGCATGCAGAAATGACAGATGTGTGTGCGACTTTCTCCATCTCCACTCCCAACTCGTCCCCTCCGCTCCTCTGACGCCAACCGCCTGACAACGCACCGGAACGCCCCCTGCACATGCCCATACCTGCAGTGACTTATCTACCTCCAAGCCCATCTCTAACTGGCTTTTTGTGTTTTTGTGTCTCTAACTTCCATTTGTGTAGCTCACGGAATGTTTCTTGAATGTGAGTTACTTGAAAAGCGCTTTTAAATCAAATGTTATGGAAGGGAAAATGTATTGCCTCTGTGCTCCACTCTCTCCCTCCGTGTGTTCTTTAGAAGTAGATTTGGGGAAATTTACGCTGGTAAATATAGCAGAATAAAAAAATTACCCGCAGACGGCATTTTTTTTCGGAATATTTCAGTTAGTTCAGGTAATATTTCATGAAAGCAGTCCTTACTTTTGCATATCCTTTGTGCTGCAAAGCCACAGACAATACTACCGGTGTGAATGCCACGGGAAAAACACCAAAGTATCAAAGTTCTCACTTGTGGTTCGGTACTTCGGTCTGTAGAAAACGTAATCCTTATGTTCTGCTAAACTTAAAACGTGGAAAAGAGCGCTTGCACCAAACGCACGCACCATAGTTCCGATGATGGTGTTCATTGTACTCGACCGAACAAAGCATACCGGTAGAGCAAACGCACCAGAGACCGCTTTAACCGGACCAAAACCGACATGTGTGAACGAACCCTAAAAAAAAAGGAAAATCGGTTCTGTTTTGGCCTTTCTTGAGTTGCAGCACGCAACCTAAATAATAACACCTGCAGCAGCAACACTGAATAAAGATACTGACGTAAAAGGCCATTTAAGGGAACTCAGAAAAAGACGAAGAGCGTGCCCATGAAGGTTCCACGGTCTCAGATGTTGGTGAGCGTGGTGGAGGTGATGAGGCGCACAGTGAGCGTGCCCGGGAGGTCGTTGTCCTGGCGGCTGCCTTTGTCACGCAGGTGGAGCGTGTGCTGCTCCTGCCGCTCGTTGGGGTCGCTGAACATGACCACCTGACCCAGGAAGGTGTCCACGATCATGTTCTTGTTGTAGATCTGATTCCAAACAGGAGAAGGCGGGCCCGAGAGAGCGCGAGACAAAGGCAGTAAGGAAGAGGAAAAGAGAAAAGGGAATAAGATCAAGAGGAATTGGAGCGCAAAGAGAAACAGCTGATAAAGACGAGAAACAGGCACAATTATTCCCGCCCCTTTTGGTTGCTGGTGGCCATGTTTTTCCACCAATCTTCTTGTTATTTTACACTTGTTATTTTCAGTCCCCAAAAGGTCTGTACGATGTTTTGTAAAGCTACGGCCAAACACCCTACATTTTTATTGGGTTCTGTAGGGCTGTGTGAAAATGTCCAAGTCATGGGGGCTTAATAACAGCGCCACAGTGTGGTGGAAATGGGAGAGCTTTAACAGCATAAGCAACAAAGCAGGTTCCCAAGAAGGTGTTGAAATATGAATCTACTCAAATGGGGAAAGTGTAGTTCAGGGGTGTTCGAAGTGCGGCCCAGAGGCCATCTGCGGCCCGCGGCTGTTTTTTCATGGGCCCTCAGGGCATTCTAAAATTCTAGCATAAAAAAAAAATTCATTGATTTTACAAGAATAAAGTCAAAATATTGAGGAAAAAACGTTTCAATCTAACAAAAATTTTATAAGAATTATATGGTAATGTGAGAAAAAAGTCGTAACATTCGCCCATCCATTTTCTGTGCCTCTTATCCTCACTAGTGTTGTAGGGGTATGCTGGAGCCTATCCCAGCCGGCTTCGGGCAACAGGCGGGGTACACCCATGGACTGGTCGCCAGTCAATCACAGAGCAGACAAATAACCTTTCAGACTCACATTCACACTTATGGACGATTTAGAGATGAGTTGTGGAAAATTAGGTTGTGGAGAAAGTTATATTATGAGAATAAAGTCATAATATGAGACACAAATTTACAAGAAGTAAAAAAAGTTGGAAAATTAATTTGAGCAGAAATGAAAAAAAATGCAGTGTTAATAAATAAAAGTCAAAATATAAATAAATAAAAAGTTGCAGTTTTCCGAGAAGGAACTTTTAATATTAGGGGGCAAAATAATGTCATTTTATTAACACAGAGTTGAAATATTAAAGAAAAAATAGTTTATTTTCTTGAAGTTGTGATATTATGAGAACAAGCCAACAAAACAAAGTTGTAATTTTTCAAATTAGGTTGGGAAAAAGTTATGTTACGGCAAAAAAGTGAAAATGTTATAGGAATAAAGTCATAATATGAGAAAAAAAATGTATGAAAATTATTGATAGAGAAAATTGAAATATTTGGGGAAAGAAATGAGCAAAAATTGAGAAAAAATCCAAAATGTTGGATGTCAAAGGACGTTAGAGGGGCTTACCTCAATGTGGATGCCTTCTTTGGGCTTCTTGCGGTAGAACAGACCCTTGATATCAAAGCTGGGGGATCGCGTGTCTTTGTGGACCGGCGAGCGAACCCTCTCGCCCTCGCAGGTGATGATCACGTAGGGGTCGACTGCTGCAGAAAGAGATGCTGACACTATGAGTGACCATCGGCTCCTTCGTGAGAAAGGTTGCGCGTGGAGGCTCGCGTGGGGGATGGGGGCTACCTCCATTGGACTCCTGTCCCTGCAGACCCTCAGCGTTCAGAACATGGACCTGAGTGACCAGCTGAGGGTAGCCACATATTCCCGTCCAGCACGTCTGAGGAGGCTCGTCCAGGGTCAGCTCTCTGCCGGAGGAACAGTGCATGAGATCCAGCAGAGGTCGCTGTAGGCCTGGACGTGTCTCATTGCACATGCAAAGTGGAGACTGCAGTAGCAATAAGAGGCTTAGGACTGTTCATAGCAGATTTACTTGCAGTCTGAAGGCACATCAGTGAAGACACGGAGCAGGAAGTCGCCCTGCTGCCTGGGGTCAAAGGTGGTGGGGATGATGACGTAGCGACCCTCCTTCAGCTCCTTCCTCAGGAAGACACAGCGCGAGTTGATATAGATGGAGCCCGCCACCTTCTGCTGGGCCGAGTGCATACGATACTTCCTGTTTAGCTCCACCTGCAGGATGACCAACAAGATGTTTGTGGCACAATTTCTCTCAAAGTTTCCTCTGTTTAATTTGAATGTAATCTGCACTGGATCCAGATTTCGATGCAATGTAAACTTCGCATGGAAAATGCAATTGAACATGCTTATATCATATGCTCATATCAGCGTGTAAATCAGGGTTCTGCAACTGGTGGCCCACTGGGCAAATACTGCACAGTCAATGACATCAGAAAGGAAGTGATTTGGAAATATTTTTGTAACAAGACCACAGATCAGTTGTATAAATGATCTTTGAACAGCATTTCTTGATTGGGTACTTTAACAAAGCAAAGTGGTCGTGATGCATAGGGAATCTTCGACTGGTGTTTTTCCGTAAGTTCTTAAAATTAGCAGAACTGTCCTGTCATGTAAAGCTTAGGTCCCCAAAGTGGTGCACGGCAATTATCGGGGTTATGTGAATAAAAATGAAAAACAATTAGGGCAAAGGGCAGCCTTGGCGGAGGCCAAGGTTCACCGGAAACAAGCTCGACTTACTGCTGGCAATGCGAACCAGGCTCCTGCTTTGATTGTACAAGGACCGAATGGAACGTAGAAGCGGGCCACCAATCCCGTACTCCCGGAGTTCCCCCCACAGGACACCACGAGGGACACGATCGAATGCCTTTTCCAGGTCTACAAAGCACATGTAGACCGGTTGGGCAAACTCCCACATACCCTCGAGTACCCTTGCAAGGGTGTAGAGCTGGTCCAGTGTTCCGCGACCGGGACGAAAACCACATTGCAGCTCCTGTAACCGAGGTTCGACTAACGGTCGTGCCCTTCTCTCCAGCACCCTGGAGTAGACTTTCCCAGAAAGGCTGAGGAGTGTGATCCCCCTATAGTTGGAACACACCCT
>QODF01000021.1:1534149-1547914 GCA_024372805.1 Oostethus manadensis
AAGCAGGAGCCTGGTTCGCATTGCCAGCAGTAAGTCGAGCTTGTTTCCGGTGAACGTTGGCCTCCGCCAAGGCTGCCCTTTGTCACCGATTCTGTTCATAATCTTCATGGACAGAATTTCTAGGCGCAGTCAAGGTGTTGAGGGAGTCCAGCTTGGTGACCTTAGGATCTCGTCTCTGCTATTTGCAGACGATGTGGTCCTTATGGCCTCATCAGGCTGTGACCTTCAGCGTTTACTGGAGCGGTTTGCAGCTGAGTGTGAAGCTTCTGGGATGAGACTCAGCACCTCCAAATCCGAGGCCATGGTTCTCAGTCGGAAACGGGTGGACTGTACCCTCCGGGTTGGGAGTGAGGTCTTGCCTCAGGTGGAGGAGTTCAAGTATCTCGGGTTCTTGTTCACGAGTGAGGGAAGGTTGGAGCGTGAGATCGACAGACGGATCGGTGCAGCATCTGCAGTAATGCGGTCGCTGTACCGGACCGTCGTGGTGAAGAGAGAGCTGAGCCGGAAGGCAAAGCTCTCTGTTTACCGATCGATCTACGTTCCCACCCTCACCTATGGTCATGAGTTATGGGTCATGACCGAAAGAATGAGATCGCGGATACAAGTGGCGGAAATGAGTTTCATTTGTAGGGTGGCTGGACTCACCCTAAGAGATAGGGTGAGGAGCTCGGCCATCCGAGAGGAGCTCAGAGTAGAGCCGCTACTCCTTCACATCGAGAGGAGCCAGTTGAGGTGGCTCGGGCATCTAGTCCAGATGCCTCACGGGCGCCTCCCTGTGAAGTGTTTCGGGCATGGCCAGTCGGGAGAAGGCCCCCGGGAAGACCTAGGACGCTGGAGGGACTATGTCTCACAGCTGGCCTGGGAACGCCTTGGTGTCCTCCCGATGGAGCTGGAAGAGGTCGCTGGGGACCGGGAAGTGTGGACTTCCCTACTGAAGCTGCTGCCCCCGCGACCTGGACCCGGATAAGCGGAGGAAATTGGATGGATGGAACAATTAGGGCCAAGCGCTCACAATTACGAGAGTGCCTGAATGGCTCACAGCACAGAGGGCACCGTCAAAGCAGATATAAGGAGACAAAGCATGAAGCTTTCATTGCTCTGTGTGAGCTATATGAACAAGTACGTTTGATGATTATGTTGTGCATCGATTGTTTAATCTTATATTGGTGTTCCAATCCCCGCACCGTGAAAGCCTGTCAATGTATGTGCGAGACAGTCGGGGTCCCCCCAAAAATGAGGCTTTATTTGTTTGGTTGTATGTATTTTTGTACTTTGTATGCTGCTTTCTTATGTTTAGTAATACATGTTACTTTCCTTTTCCATCACTGAAACCACTGATGTATAGGATCTTTGTTTTGCATTAGGTTCTTAAAATCAAAGCGTTCCTGTCATGTAGAGGATCTTTGACCATGTTTTTTTAGTAGATTCCTAAAAACAGATCTCCTGACACACATCATGTTTGACTAGTGTGTTTGCAGTTGGTGCTAAAATCACAGCCCTCCTGTCATATAGAGAATCTTTGACTCTTAAAATAAACAGTGTGGTATTGTCATACAAAGAATGTTTGACTAGTGTTTTTGCAGTAAAAAGAGAAGGGCCAGTGTAAACAATCCAAATGAGTTGTTTACACATGTGAATGTTTGTTTCTTTACCCAAGTTGTGTTTCTGCTATTCTGTTTTTTACCCGATGAATATCGAAGCCTATGGCAAGATTTTCCCCTTTGCCCTCTTTGGGCGTGGCTCTCTTTTCTTTCTGCTGCAAGCAGATCAGCACCTCGTCCTCCGCCTTCTTCACGTCAAACACGTACTGTGGAGAGGAACAAAAGTTGTAACACTCACATTGTGCCCTCACACGCCCATGAGACTCACCTGAGGGTTCTGTAGAAAAGTGGCCTTGTGATTGATGCAGCCTCCTGACCGGTTGCGGAGTGGGTCCTGGCGGTGGACCCAGGAGCCCCTCATCACCTCCTCCTCCCAGGTCTTGTGGATGCTCAGGTATGAGGTGTTGATGAGGCGGCACAGGATCAGGTCAGTAAAATACTGGCAGAAGTCGTCGAACGTCATCCTGGCGGGAGGGCAGGACAAGGAGAGGAGAAAGCGGAGAGAGTGGATACCAACTAGAGGGAAGAGCTTGAAAGAAGACCACCTTCAGCAGGTTCAAGAATAAGAGGAAATTGAATCAGGGGCAAGGGAAAGGGTCCTTTGTTGAGAAGAGACTTTGTGAGATGAAAAATTGTTACACATATTAAAGTAAACATAAACCTAAAACCAACTGTACATTACATAATAAGGCTTTTTGGTAAGCCCAGCTAAAATTTATGAAGCAAAATGAGCCCCATGTCCATTCTGAGTTCCCAGATCAGATGCAATAAAATAGATAATGACATTTTTTATACATTTAGTTAAAACTAAAATTTGCAGAAAATACAGTTAAATAAATTGCATTTGAGTGTATGATAAGATAAATTTATATAAAAATAAAAATACAATTTAAATAATTTCAATAATTAATAAATTAAGTAAATTGCAGAAATTAAAAATTAAATTGTGTGTGAGTTCCCAAAATAAGATAACATAACATTTGAATAAACTCAGCGACATAACATTACATCAGTTAAACTAAAATAAACTAAATAAAACAAAATGAAAACAAAAATAAATTGAGTACAACAAATTACAATTACATTTTTCTTAACATTTTCATATTTTGGGCTGAGTCAAATTACATGTCATAACATCTAGTAGTTGGTTCTCGGTTAAATTCTCTGTTACATTGTGAATCCCCATTAGTCTTTACTTAGCAAAGACCACTCTTCCCTCAACACACGGCAAACAAATCAAATGAAAAGGACAATGAATAGGTTGCAGCATATCGTAAGCATGAATCCCTAACGACCATGCATTTAAGTCCTCTAGGCGCTGTAACGATCATTGCATTATCGGGGTATGACCTTGCCTTTGATACTGTTGAAAAAGTCCAATATTTGGAATTCATACTAAAACGTATTTGGATTGAGATACTAACCCAGATTATGCTTGTGGGAAAAAAAAAAAAACTGTGCCACAAGGTTGAGTTTCCTCACCAGAACTCGCCGTCATCCTGCACGGTGACGCCAAGCTTCTCTCTCTCGCTCTTGCTCACCTTGTTCCACTCCTCTGAACTGCCGAAAAACAGCAAGTTGCATCTTACTGCATTATAGCAAACGTGTTTGTGGCTTAGCTATAGTCGTCACTTAACACCAAGGGCATGGTGGTGTGCAGAAACATATGAAACAGTGGAAGCACACATCTTCTCACACTCCGGTTGTTTTTTGTTTGCATAGATTACTGCGTGACAGTGAGGAAGTGATTGAGGAAGAGGAGTGCCGACACTCTTTAATAACGTCTTTCTCTCTCTGTCATCAATTATTCAGACTCCATTATCCTGCTTTACCACCCCGTTTGTTTCACAAGAGGGTGGTAACTAACAGTTCAAAGACGGAAGGCTTTAGAGGGAGCAACTTTATCTCAGGCTGACTTTTTCCCCAAGGAGGGGCAGTGCAGGCAAAATGCAGAAAATAATAGATGGACAAAGGCGTCTGAAGAGAGAAGCAGAGGAGAGAGGGGCCTCTTGCACAGACCAGTAATATGGTTTCAGTAAAGGGTCATTCAGCTCTAACTCATGGCTTTGTGAGCGGCGCTGGGAAAATGCTATCTAAGCTGTTTTTTTTATCGTGGCTCTCGATTGGGCGTCATTGTCACGGTACACGTATTCCTAATAGATCTTTTCCTTACGAAACATGCAGTATGGCACAGACACAAACGACATGAACAAGCTTCCTTGCTGGGGCTGAGGAAAAAACAATGAGGACAACAAGGAGCGAGGACAGCGACGGCAGCTACTTAAAATACGTTCTTCTTGCGCCCCACACATGCTAAAGAACCAGTCTGTGCACAGAGATGCTCGTTGTTCTGTTGTTGTGGATTAAAGTTAAAAGGAACCATCCAGAACTTTCCACCATGACATTGAAGAGGTTGTCGCCATTCTTGTCCAAATACTTCAAAATGTGGGTGCTAACCACGTGTTTGCAATGTCTGGGCACTACTTAACATTTGCTAAGATTGTGGCTTTTTCTTGTGGTCTGCTCATTCCTCGCGTGTAAAAGCGAGTCGAGCCGGTGGGACTTTCACATTTTGAAAATCCAATAAAAGAAACTGGCACAGGACCAGACAAGGTCGCATATGAAAAAACAATTACGACCTTGTTTGTTGCCGCTTGGGACACACTTGTGGTCCACCTCACCTCGACTCGGCTGCACGACGGCGACGGATGAATGGAGCAGAGAGCCATTCGTCAGTGTAATGTGTCTTTATCACACACAGACATTTGAGGGAGTCCGGCTCAGAATTGTAGCCCAATGGTAAAAAAGGATGGGCTAAAAATCACCGATTAAAGTAAAACTGGATGCATGGATTCCTCCATGACACTAAATGGTCTCCCACTTTAATATCGCTTTGACACACTGTTTCCGCATTTGCCTACTGATCACAGAGCACCAGGAGGAACAGGGGGTTCAGCATCTTACCCAAGGATACTTCGACAAAACCAGCAATCTTCAGCTTGGGAGACGACCACTCTTAACACCTGAGTCTAGGTGGCAGTCAAATGATTACCTGTCACTCCATGGGCCGCTCCACTCCTTCTCCCCCCACGGGTTCCTCATGCGGATCATATGCAGCTTTTCCGACTTGAAAAACGCCAGCAGCCCGTGGCCTAGCCGCACTTTCCGAACATCCGTCACGGCATAGGCGTGGCCTTTGACCAGGCCGCAGTCCAGCCGCGCCTCCATGTCCTCTATGGTTGTTGCCTGGGGAATTACAAAGGAAACTAACATTGTTATCTTGTTGAAGTGCTGGTCCAATCTAAGGGCTATGCACTTTCATCTTGGGGTGCCTCAGGAATGCGTAATAGGCACCCTTTTTATTGACGCTGGTATTATTGTTTTACTCTCCTTTCTTTATTAGAAGACATTTCACAGGTGACAACACAACTGTGAAATTAAAAAACTACTTCCAGAGTTGCATCTGCCATGATATTTTTAATCTAGTCAGTTTAGATATCGAGAATCTTTTCACTGGGTTGTCAGTATTAGTACCCTACCAGTAATGTACTTTCTACTAAAATAATACACTGAAGTAGTAGCAGAATTCACATTTTGCTTGCTGTAGAATAAACCTTGCAGAGTGCCGACTAATGAATACAAAACAGAGAGATCACTCTGCAACTGACCCGAGACTCATTTGGAATCCCAATACCATGAATTCCTCAAAACAAAGGGCCAAAGGGAATATAACAAAGTGAAAATCTTCAGATAACAGATCGAAGTCACAACATGCAGTTCTTTGTTGTCAAATCATTTCCGCAAGCATCATTCTTACCCTAATGGAGCAGCTGATAAGGCCATCACGGTTGTGGACTTTGAGGACTCGTTCAAACAACTGGTTGCGGGCCACCTCGTCGATTGCCATCTGACCCTCAAGCAGGTCCACGGGCTCCGAAACGCCCCCTGTGAAGTCCACCAGGGCGTCGGCCGTGTTTCCACCATCCAAAGCTTCATAGCAGCCATAGACCCTGCACCAAAAGGGGAAGTCAGCCAAGGTAACTTCTCCCATAACTTCAGTCAAACCTCTGTTTTCGAATGCCACGGCTTTCATATGATTCAATGTTTCCTTAAAGATTTGCCTCAATTCTGTTTGCCTCAATTCTGCTGTCGTGGTTATTTTTTAATTGCTCGTAGCAAACTGTTGTACACTCGACAACAATATAAACACAGCAATTTTGTTTGAGTTCAGCTCATGAAAAATTGGAGCACAAAGATGTCGAATGTTTTCTATTCACACAAAAAGCCTACCTCTCTCAAATATCCTTGACAAATGTGTCTGTGTCACTCAGCACTGATAACTATTGCACGGGTGTGACCTTGGCCGGCCACAATGGGGACCTTTAAAAACTGTGCATTTTTACTGGATCAGTATCTGTTGTGATCACCATTTTCCTTACACAGTGTGCATTCCAAACATGTAAATACCCATGACATCAACTTCTACTAACTTTGCATAAGCCTTCTCCACAAGAGCGCTCCAGAACTCGTTGCTGTCGTTGGAGTGGCAGTACACCAGCTGGTTATCCACCGTTGGTAGCCGGTCGTCGATCACCACGTCCACCCACTCGCCAAAGCGCCAGAAGCGGAAGTGGAAGATGCCGGCGTACGAGTCAGCCTTCTCTGTATCCCATTCCTGCTCTTTCCAGTCGGGAATGACCTGAAGGAGATGGAGGAAGGAGTTGATTTGCCAAGTAAACAACCGGCAGAGCGTAAATCATGTCAAGGTTGCCAGCAAGCGAGATAGTGTACCCTCATGTCTGCTGATGCCTTTTTTTATCACCTTGACCCCAACACTCCTAAGGTCAGGCTGTAACCGGCTGAAATGTAATAACTGCATGCAACTATATAACTGAGCCTGCATTTGGAAAGGATAACAATTCTGGGCTCGACTGCTGGGTTTAGAACAAATTAATAAATACAGAACAGATCACTTGGTGGACCAATAATAGACAAGAAGGTAATAAAAGCCTACTCTTGTGTCTTTTAACCCCCCTACCCGCCCTCTGTTGTGTTGAAAAGCTGCATGGCGTGGGGGAGGAATGATCTTTTCAGTCTTTCGGAAGAGCAGGACAGTGATAGTAATCTGCCACTGAGAGTGCTCTTCTGTTTGGAGATGATGCTGTGCATTGGATAATCCTGGTTGTCCATGATAGAAAGGAGCCTCCTCAATGTCCTTTGCTCTGCCAAAGATGTCAGGCTGTCCAGCTCAGTGCCAATGACAGAGTCGGCCTTCCTCACCAGTTTGTCCAGGCGTCCTTCTTCTTGAGGCTGCTCCCCGGCATACAGGAGGGCACTTGCTACCACAGTCTGGAAGAAGATCTGCAGCTGATCTGATATGTTGAAGGACACCAGCCTTCTGAGGAATTACGGACAGCACTGCCCTTTCCTGCACAGAGCATCCATGTTGGCAGTCCAGTCCAGTTCATCAGGTATTTATAGGCGTGAACCACCTCCGCACGGTCACCTTTAATGGGAACAGGTTCTGGGTGTGTCCTGTTTCTCCATCACCATTTCCCTGGTCTTGGTGGTTTGCGTTGCACCAGTTGACAAAGTCCTTAATACGTTTTCTGTACTGATCCTCATACATGGTGACTGGATGACCGTGTTGTCCACGTACTTTTGTCCAGAATTGTAGTGAAAGTCGGACAAGCACAGGGTAACAGGAGAGAGCTCAGTTCCCTCCGGTACTCCCATGCTGCTGTTCACGGTGTCACACCTGCAGTTCTCCAGTTGCACATACTGAGGTCTGCCAGTCAGTTAGTCACTGATCTATGCCACTGGGTGGGATCCTACTCCGACCAAAAATGGCTAATGGCTAAGAGCGGGCTTCTGCTTCTCGCTCAGGCCAGCTTTAGCTAGATTGCCAGCTGTCAGTCTGGCAAAACAAAAGAGCCATTTGCTGACTTTCAGACCTTTGGTGAGCCACGTAAGGTCAGTGAATAGGTTTGGTTTCATATGTACGGATCGGCCGACTGACAGTCCTCGAAAATTGAGGAAACCAGTGCCAATTGTTCGGTGCATGCTTAACTTTATTCCAAAAATGTAAAGAAAGAACTTCTCCTCGCACACAACACATAAGGGATTCGGTACATTTGAATCCTTGCAAGCAGTAGTTTGTAATGGAATTTTGTGTTTTTGTTTCCCCACTATCCTCATTGTGATGGGAGGTTTCTTCAGCTGCAATCTAATGACCTCAGTCAAGTGCAAGCAGAAGTTATGTTTCTGCCGCCATTAATCTGCTCGTCTGTTTGTGTTCTTGAAAAGTTCTGAATGGATTAGAAAAAGATTATCAGGAATTGGAAGTCGGATACGGAAGAACTGAATCAATTTTGGGGGTGATCCAGATCACCGTCTGGATCCGGGAATTCTTTAACACTGCAAGATAGGACCATTTTCGGCATTTGTGCAAAATATGATCAGAGCACCTGGGTTCTACAAAGGTTCTACAAAATACTACAAAAAGACCAATCAAAAAACGTAGGATTAATTTTTTGGTGTGAATAACAACATAGGGGGGGATTATGGCGTTTGGTGGAGGTCTGCGCACTCCAAGTGCTTCTCTAGTTTAAAAATGCGAGGATTTTATACATTTTGACTTAACAAGCTCACAAACATTCCAAACAGTTCTTATGTACAGACCAGAATTAACTAGTTTTTCATACCTGACAGTTCCGACTGCTCACTAGCAGTCTTCTTTAGAGTGGTCACGTGATGTTGACACGTGCCTGGTCAGCTGATTCATACAGATGTGGTGCCGTCTTTCTGCCAATAAAGGCACGGCGATAACGCCTTCTTCCGTCCGACTTCTCTAGACACGTCACATCAACATCACGTGACCACTCTGAAGAAGACTGCTAGTGAGCAGACAAAACTGTCAGGTATGAAAAACTAGTTAATTCTGGTCTGTCAATAAGAACTGTTTGGACTATTAAGCTCACAAACAAATGCTACCATTTTCCTGAAGGACTTGGACAGGTTTTGGTATGACGCCTGACACTCACTATCAACGTCCCCGAGCACGCCTCAACCGGCAATGCAGGGATCGTCCTGCACAAAGTTGTTGCCCCACTACTAGCAAAATTCTCGTCAAATAGTCCCATTCCTTTGTGCTGCGTTTGTGGTGTTAAAATGGTTGTTTGTACTCTTTTAGTTTTTGAGTTATTACAGATTATTTTATAGGTCAATCAAAGTTCACCTAGCCTACATTTGCTCCAAATTAAACCAAAATAATCCCATTCGTTTGTGCTGTTTTGTGCAAAGCTTTAATTGTAAAGGCGATTACACAGTCATAACATGCTCAGAATAAACACAAATTAGTCTTATTTTCCCCCTCATTGTTTGTACTGTTTTGTGCTACAAATTTACTGATTGGGCTTTGGTTGTTTTTTCAGTTATTCCATTTATTACAAAAGGTAAACCCAAGTTCACCCAGGCACTCTTCTTCCAACTGGAACGGAAATATTCCCATTTGTTTCCCATTTCCTGTTTGTGCTGTTTTGTGCAAATAAAATGTCAGTGCCGCTCTTGTTTTTGAGTTAAATTATTAGTGATTATTTCATAGGTAGAGTTGCCCCCATAAGTGCTCCAAATTAAAGTGAAATAGTCCTTTTTGTTTGTTTGCGTTTGTGCTGTTTTGTGTAACTACAATTATTGTCTGAGCGCCTTTTGTTTTTGATTGATTACAGATTAATTTATAGGTAAATCAAAGTTCATCCAGCCCCCCATTTTGCTCCAAATTAAATAAAAGTAGTCACAATCATTACTGCGATGTTTGTGCAGTTTCGTGCAAATAAAATGGAAAAAACGTACCCTTCGCTGCCCTGATTCTAAGGCTTGTGGACTACTATTCTTCAGCTTGCAGGAGGAGCAATCACATTAGTTCATTGACTTCTCATTTGACCAGCTTGTCTTTATTATATTTGTGAATGTCGAGAGAGCATGTGTTTATGTTTTTTTGCCATGTTTTTGACTTGATGCATCATTTTCACATCGCATCATTTCAAACACAAGCACAGGGCCCTGAACATGGTGTGCATGTGAAAACTTAAATCTCATCAATAGAATTGTGATTCACATTGTTTGCAAAGTTGTGCATCTGTATCATAGGCCAGCCAGTGTGGCTGTGCCACTGTATGTTGGTGGACCACCCAGAACCTTAAGAATTTGGGCTTTTATATTGACGGCGAGCACTCTCGACTCTCATTCAGCAGGACCTTGGTTTGAGCTAAGGGTGGAATGCTGGCTGCACCAGCCGGGTTACACTGGTGCCTTGACTCTAATGAGAGTGAGGTTTAGGGGTGTGGGTGCAACGGATGCCAGACAGTGTGGCTGTGACTCACTCCCTGAACCTTAAGACTTATGCTGGACATTGTGTTGACAAGTCTGGGCTTTTAGATCGGTGGCTAGCGCTCCCGTCACTCAGTAGGACCTTGGTTCGAGCCCAGGGCAGGATGTGGAGCACAACCCTACAACAGAATACAATTAATGGATTGTATATTGTTACAAAATTGATTGTATAGTACTATTACACAAAAAAAAAACATATTTTCTTTTGTGACAATGTTTCTTGTGATCCAGTTCAGACGGCGACCCTGTGATTGGCGACCACCTGAGCAGGTAATAAGACCATTTAGTTTGCAGAATACAAAACATTTCCCAGCAGGCCTGCAGGTTTTGACTTAGTGACAAGGATTTAATCAGGTTATGAACATGTCATGTATTCCAATGAGGGCTGAGTAACCAAACAAAAGGCAGCTCCCCCGAGGACAAAACACCGTGCCCGGCTTGCAAATCTTGTTGCCAGGCGTCTGAAGTTGGGAGTCAGACCCTGCCTTATCCAGCACAACACAGATTGAGAGTGAAGTGGAGAGCCTGATCTACCACAAAGAAGTCAATCCAGTCCTGCAAGTCATGGCCAATACGTTGGAGGTGCCCTTCCGCCTGGATGCCCAGCTGACGGAGGTGATGCGCCTCCGGGTTCAGTCCCTGCAGCAACGAGGCCAGAGGAGGCAGGACGGTGAGCGGCTGCTGGAGCCCAATGAGGCAGTGTACCGCCTGGACTTCTCCAGGCAAGCCCTACAATTCTCCCATTGGACGGTGCATCTGGCCCAGATGGGCTGCCTCACCATCGTGGCCACCTCACAGCTGTGGACCCCGGACCTCACCAACCTGATGACTCGGCAGCTCCTGGAACCTGCTGGGGTTTTCTGGAGGGCGCCAAGAGATACTTCTGAAACGCAAATCAAGTGCTACGAGGCTGACGCGCGCGAATTCGGTGAGAGGATTGCTGAGCTGGCGAAGGTAAGGAAGGTGATGTACTTCCTGTTTGCATTCACGGAAGGATGTAGCCCCGAGACTGTGGACTGCTCCATCACTTTCACTGTGGACAGATGAAAGTTGGAAACCTGGAACAACTGAAGTACAACTTGGAGACTCTTTATTTTAGATTTTAGTTCTTTATATGAGTACAAATACTGTAGATTAAAACATAAACAAAGCAAAGACTGCTTAGTTACACAAATACAAGTTGCATTAGTGGTTCTCTGTCTATCTCTAGTCCCACATGAGAGAGACATTTGTGTGGTTGTCTTCATGCTGCAAATTCCCCATGGTACCCCCCCCCCACACGGGTCACACCCAACCACAGCGGAGATCTACTCCTCCCATAAAAAACTGCAAATTACAACCTTACAATCATTTTGTGCCTTATTTTTTTAAGAATACATTGACCTTTTTTTCCCCTAAACTTTAAAGTTTTAATTATTTAAAAAATGCATGTACATATACGCTTATGACAATAAACGTGTTTTAATCTTAAAAATGAAATAAATAAAAGGGGTTGCTTTCATCTGCTGATTAAAAAATATATACATACAGTATATATATATCTATATATAAGGATAGAATTACATAAACTCTGGCTCTGCCTACTCCTTATTAATTGTTCAAGTGTAAAATATGTGATGTGACAAATAAAACCATTACCATAATATCATTGGTTATTTCAGTGATTTTAACAGGGTAAATTTGGTAATACACCACAGTGATTAGGTCATAAAAATGTATACTACATACATACAGTATGTATATGTTATATATGTATTATATATATTCATTCATTCATTTATTTTCTATACCGCTTATCCTCATTAGGGTCACGAGCGTGCTGGAGCCTATCCCAGCTGACTTTGGGCGAGAGGTGGGGTACACCCTGGACTGGTCGCCAGTCAATCGCAGGGCACATATAGACAAACAAACATTCACACTCACATTCATACCGATGGACAATTTAGAGTCGCCAATTAAGCTAACATGCATGTTTTTGGAATGTGGGAGGAAACCGGTGTACCCGGAGAAAAACCACACACACGGGGAAAACATGCAAACTCCACACAGAGATGACCAACAGAGATTTAAACCCTGAACCTCCTGACTGTAAAGCCAATGTGCTACCACTCGACCACCATGCAGCCCATATTATATATACACTGCTCAAAAACATGAGAGGAACACTTTGAAAACATATCAGATCTAAACGAGAGGGGAAAATTATCTTGAATATCTTTCCTGATAATAAGCAGGTGATTTATTGGTAACAAAATGATGTCACATAATTTGATAGAAATGAAAATGATCTCCCTTTAGAGGGGGAAAATCAAAGACACCCCAAAAATGAAAGTGAAAAAATGATGGAGCAGGCTGGTCCATTTTGGCAAAATGTCATTGTAGCAACTCAAAATGATTGTCAGTAGTTTATGTGGCCCCCACGTGCTTGTACGCATGCCTGACAACGTCAGCGCATGCTCCTAGTGAGATGACTGATGGTGTCATGAGGGATCTCCTCCCGGATCTGGACCAGGGCATCACTGAGCTCCTGGACAGTCTGAGGAGCAACCTGGCGGCGCCGGATGGACATAAACATAATGTCCCAGAGGTGTTCTATTGGGTTTAGTGAATTTGGGGGCCAGTCAATGGTATCAATTCCTTCATCCTCCAGGAACTGCCTGCATCCTCTAGCCACATGAGGTCAGACTGGTTGTCATGGACCAGGAGGAACCCAGGTCCCACTGCACCAGCGCAGATTCTGACAATTGGTCCAAGGATTTCGTCCCAATACCTGATAGCAGTCAGGGTGCCATTATCTAACCTGTAAAAGTCTGCGCGTCCTTCCAGGGATATGCCTCCCCAGACCATCACTGACCCACCACCAAACCAGTCATGTTGAATGATGGTGGAGGTAGCAAAACGTTCTCCACGGCATCTCCAGACCCTTTCACGTCTGTCGCATGTGCTCAGGTTGAACTTGCTCTCATCGGTGAAGAGCACAGAGCGTCAGTAGCGTAGTTGCCAATTCTGGTGATATATGACAAATGCCAATCCAGCTCTACGGTGCTGGGCAGTGAGCACAAGGTCCACTACAGGATGTCGGGCCCTCTGGCCACCATCATGGAGCCTGTTTGTGATCATTTGGTCAAACAGTCACACCAGTGGCCTGCTAGAGGTCATTTTGTTGGGCTCTGGCAGTGCTCATCCTGTTCCTCCTTGCACAAAGGAGCAGGTAGTGATCCTGCTGAGGGTTTAATGACCTTTTACGACTCTGTCCAGCTCTCCAGGTGTAACAACCTGTCTCCTGGAATCTCCTCCATGCTCTTGAGACTGTGCTGGGAGACACAGCAAACCGTCTTGCAACGGTACGTATTGACGTGCCATTCTGGAGGAGTTGGACCACTTATGCAACCTCTGTAGCATCCAGGTACCGCACCATGCTATCAACAGAGATGTTGATCTAAGCCAAATGACAAACTACATCAGTAGAAACATACAGCAGTAGAAAGTCTGTCAGTAAAAAATCAGCCAAAAGAGATGAGGAGTCAGTGGCCTCAACCTGGAAAACCATTCCTGTCTCCTGTTTTGGGGTCTGTCTCATTGTTGCCCCTCAGATGCACCTGTTGTTGATTTCATGAACAACAAAGCAGCTGAAACCGATTAACAACCCCCTCTGCTACTTAACTGACCTACTGATAGGTTCCTATACTCTGATTAAAAAGTGTTCCTCTAATTTTTTTGAGCAGTGTATAATATATATCTATATCTATATCTATATATATATATATATATATATG
>QODF01000021.1:1547943-1566322 GCA_024372805.1 Oostethus manadensis
ATATATATATAATATGTATGTACATATATATATAATATGTATGTACATATATATATAATATGTATGTACATATATATATAATATGTATGTACATATATATATAATATGTATGTACATATATATAGGGTGTCACAAAAAATGCATGCACACTTTAAATAATTGTAAACTAGGTGTTTATTATAATTTGTTTAATTTTCAACATGTAAAATAATTTACAAACGTCATTCTATTGTTTTGTCACCGCCTGGTCCAGACACTGCCAACAAAGCGAGGCGATGGAATAGCACACATCATGAAACAATTCTCTTGGTACTTGCGTGCATTCACGTTGAATTGTTGCTCTCAATCCAGTGACTGTTGCAGGTCTTATTACATAGACTTTGTCTTTTAGGTATCCCCATAAAAAGAAGTCTAGTTGTGTGAGGTCTGGTGAACGTGGAGGATATTCAACAAAACCCCTCAGTTCAATCCAACTGTTTGGCAAGATCTCATCAAGGAAGGATCAAACATCTCGATGGTAGTGTGGGTGCGCCTTTCCTGATTAGAGGATAGTCACTAATTAATTCCATACTGCGGACATAGCTACTTAGCCAGCAAGCGTGTTGCTGTGTGGAGCACGACATCACTCTCAGATACTGTATCACTATTAGCAGAATACTGATGTGAACAAACACTAATATAAACAAGCACCTGATTTGTATGCATCTATTGTCTGATGATATTGGTTGACCAACATTAGGAAACAGTATGAATTAATATAATAATAATATTATATTATATTAACATAATATATTAAAACATAAATGACCATTTTGGCAGCTGTTCCAAACTAGCTTTTGCTGTTGTGAGAATTACCGTGCAAAATACATTT
This sequence comes from Oostethus manadensis, assembly GCA_024372805.1. Classification (NCBI taxonomy): domain Eukaryota; kingdom Metazoa; phylum Chordata; class Actinopteri; order Syngnathiformes; family Syngnathidae; genus Oostethus; species Oostethus manadensis. Next base: position 1,548,815 of record QODF01000021.1, read on the forward strand.
TTATTTCTAGCTAAGATCACCCTGGACAGTAACAGCGTTATGACTAATTGTATAATTCACTATTAAAATTACTGATGGATTTTTGTACTCTGTGTGCAGCTCTATTGAACATCTAATACCGCAGAATCTAACAAGACAATAAAATCGATCTTGCCTTAAGTCTTCAACATACAACTCATTATGCAGACCCATTATTTGGCATCCTCAGTTTTGTGTGTGTGTGTGTGCGCGCGTGTGTGTGTGTGTGTGCATGTCAATTTATGAACAAGAGCCAAAAAAATGGGCTGCGTTAATGCAAAATGAGTCTTGTCATGGAGGAAGAAGAAGCCCAGTAGACTGGCCGCTTCAGGCGGCATGCTAATGCTCAACGCTGGCATACAAGAGCTGTAATTAACAAGATCTAAGAGAGGCTGCAAATACAACCAACTCGCAGATATTGGCTGGTGATTAACATCCAAGCACTATGAAAGAAAAATCATGTTTTTGAAGCAGCAGTACCGGGAGAAATCTTCTCCTAAGAGACCCGGACTATGAAAAGTTAGAGGTGGATGAACGTGACTGCACGAGGCTTCTTTCCTGCGCTGGGATCTAACATGCAGATTTTCATTTGTATTTTACCACAGCCATCCTCTGATTTCAAGCTACAAATTAGTACCAAAGCGTCAGGGAGAAGACAGATCCGGCCTCACAATTTATTATTTCATCTGCTCTGCAAATTACTTTTCTTCATTTGGATTTCTCCCCAGTCTTTGCATAGCGCAACCATTAGGATTTCTATTAGGGCAGCATCTATTACACTGTTTTTTTATGGCATTTCAATGTTTTTTAATGGGAGAGCATGAGCGACCCAAAGGTTATCTAACATTGTGGATAATGGGCCGGATACTCGTTCTAGAGGAGTATAATGTATTCATACACTGCCTGTGTCTTTTTTTCCTTCTGCTTGCTTATAATTTGGCTGCAATGGCGGAGCTAGGCCACCATTGCTGCCTCTCCGGCTGCCCCACCAGTGGCGGAGCTACATGACATCTCAGGTATCAACTTACTGCCACCCCTATATGAGTAATGGTCTCACCATGGCCATCACAATTAAAAACTTCCGGCTACGCCAATGTTTGCTGGTGATCTAAAGTCAAAACTTTGCTCGTAATACTGAACGCGGTGCTTTTAAGAAAAATAAAGTCAACAAGGCTGACAGATTTCCATGTTTGCTATCACTTGATGTTTGCAAGAATCACCAACTTCACACAGATCATGAAGTATAATTAAATAACAAAGTATCAACCCCCCCCCCACCCCCTCCCACACACACACACTTTGAATCTCAATTTTGAGGCTGTTCTGTAAATAATTTTCAAATGAACAATAAATACAACAAATTCTGACCAATTTCATACTTTCAAGAATTTAAGTCCCATCCATTTCCAGTCAAACTACACCCACTTCTGGTTTATGCCCCACCCACTCTGAGTACAGATAGGGATTTAGATGGGTGAACAAATACAAATACAGATAGTGGTGTACTCGCTCATCCCTAATGGATAATACAGTCATAAATTAAAACACAAGCAATGTTTTCCCTGGTCCTCTGCTGTATTCCTTAAAAGAACCTACTAAAATAAAGCTAGTGAAAGGTTGTTTATGTGACAGGAGCAGTCTCTCACCTCATTTTTTTTTCCACCTCATATTTTCTCCCAAATTCTGATACTATGTGGGAATGCATAAAAGTAAGATTTCATGACATTATCGAGTGCTAATGTAAATATTTGTCCAGTCCACCATCTCAATTTAGTCATGCTAGCCTGTTATCACATACATCAAGCAACAACGTAAAAATCTTGTCTCTGAAAAACAACCTCCAGCCTCGTACTGATGGTTGGTGCGCTGTATACATTTTGGCTCTATAAGAGAGGAGTAATCTGCTGTTTTTGAGCATCTATTTGCTGTGCAGTTTTTCAGGATCTTCTGCAAATAAAGTCAGTCAAAGATCCTCTATATGACAGGTGCACTGTGCTGCTTTTACAGACCAACAGCAAAAGGCCAGTCAAAGATCATCTACAGTACATGATAGGAGCACTCTGCTTTTGTTGATGACCTACTGCAAAAACATTATTTAAAAGATGCTCCATATCAGTCGTTCCCAAACGACATTTGACCCGAAGCCACATACCACATTTTTTTAATCTTAATTAACTGGAAATATTGAACAGAATTAATTGGTTCATTCATTTTATAGTAATTCCAGTTTAAAAAATGTGGATTTTGGAAGGACACACTTTGATAAAGTTTCACATGAGCGCTGATAAATACTGTAGATAAATAATTATCCTACATATCTTTTATTCCCATTAGTGAGAATGTCTCTTTACGGCTACGATGAGCTGGGTGCAAAAATAAACATGCTTTTTGTCTTTTTTCACTCAGAACCTGCACATCGCCCTCAGGCATTGTACAACGCTACATTAAAGCAGTAAAAATATAGTGGTGTGAAAAACTATTTGCCCCCCTCCTGACTTTTTATTCTTTTGCATGTTTGTCACACTTAAATGTTAAACTATTAATCAAAGATAACATAATCGAACACAAAATGATGACTGCCAAGACTTTTGGGAAAAGATCTTGTGGACTGTCGAGACAAAAGTTGAACTTTTTGGAAGGTGCGTGTCCCGTTACATCTGGCGTAAAAGTAACACAGCATTTCATAAAAAGATCATCATACCAACAGTAAAATATGGTGGTGGTAGTGTGATGGTCTGGGGTTGTTTTGCTGCTTCAGGACCTGGAAGGCTTGCTGTGATAGATGGAAGCATGAATTCTACTGTCTACCAAAAAATCCTGAAGAAAAAAGTCCGGCCATCTGTTGGTCAACTCAAGCTAAAGCCATCTTGGGTGCTGCAGCAGGACAATGACAAAAAACACACCAGCAAATCCACCTCTGATTGGCTGAAGAAAAACAAAATGAAGACTTTGGAGTGGCCTAGTCAAAGTCCTGACCTGAATCCCATTGAGATGCTGTGGCATGACCTCAAGAAGGCGGTTCATGCTAGAAAACCCTCAAATAAATCTGAATTACAACAATTCTGCAACGATGAGTGGGCCAAAATTCCTCCAGAGCGTGTAAAAGACTTGTTGCAAGTTATTGCTGCTAAGGGTGGCCCAACCAGTTATTAGGTGCCGGGGCAATTACTTTTTCACACAGGGCTATGTGGGTTTGGATTTTTTTCTCCCTAAATAATAAAAACATTCATTTAAAATCTGCATTTTGTGTTTACTTGTGTTATCTTAGACTAATATTAAAATGTGTTTGATGATCAGAAACATTTTGTGTGACAAACATTCATCCAGTCGCACAGACAACCGCACAAGCATGTTCATTCACGGAGTGTGATTGAAAGCTAGTGGAAGCGAAGCTAAGATGAGGTTCATTTCATCATGTTTAATTCGGGGTGGGTGTTATGTCTTATAATGAGATTCTGCCATGATTGACCCGCCCGCCAGGGAATTACTTATGAACGTTCCTTCTCCTTACGATGACAGCGTTATGTTACATGATGTCAATTTCCGTGAGATTCCATGTTTAACGGTAAATTGTTTTTATTGGCCAATTCTGCAATTCTGTTAACGAGGAAATCGCGGGGCACTCTTACAGTCTGTTGTTGGAATCCTTCTGTTTGAATGTCTTGAATTTTCCTTTCACTTTTTTGTCCACTCACAATAGTTATAGTTTAAGTCTGCAAATTAATTATTACCAAATTGAAGGGGAAAGCTTAACAATATACAGTAGTAGCATCCGCATTATAAAAATACATACAACCAACAATATAGCCTCATTTTCAGGGATTCCCCACTTAAAGTGACAGGTTTTCCCACTGCGTCGTGCGGGGATTGGAATATCATCCATCCATTTTCTTCCGCTCATCTGGGATTGAGTTGCGGTGGCAGCAGCTAAGCAGAGAAGCCCAGAAGTTCCTCTCTTCGGCCACTTCGTCCAGCTCTTCCCGGCGTATGCCGAGACGTTCCCAGGCCAGCTGAAAGACATAGTCTCTCCAGCATGTCCTGTGTCTTCCCCGAGGCCTCCTACTGGTTGGACGTACCCTGAACACCTCCCCAGGGAGGCGTCCGGGAGGCATCCTAACCAGATGCCCGAGCCATCTCATCTGGCTCCTCTCAATGCGGAGGAGCAGCGGTTCAACTACGGGTCTCTCCCGGATGTCAGTGCTTCTCACTACAGACGCTGCACCAATCCGCCTGTCCATCTCGCGTTCCATCCTTTTCGCACTCGTGAACAAGACCCCAAAGTACTTAAACTCCTCCAATTGAGGCATGACCTCATCCCTGACTGGAGATGGCACTCCACCCTTTTCCAGGCGAGAACCATGGACTCGGATTTGTAGGTGCTGATTCTCATCCCAGCCGCTTCACACCCCGAGGAATACAGTCGAATGCCTTATACAAGTCTACAAAACACATGTAAACTAGTTGGGCAAACTCCCATACACCCTCAAGGACCCTGTCGGGAGTATAGAGTTGGTCCACAGTTCCACAACCAGGACGAAAACCCACTGCTCCTCCGGAATTCAACTATCTGGCGGATCCACCTCTCCAGAACCCCTGAATAGACCTTACCGGGAAGGCTGAGGAGTGTGATCCCACGATAGTTAGAACACACCCTCCGCCCCCCTTCTTGAAAAGCAGGACCACCACCCCAGTCTGCCAGTCTAGGGGCACCGACCCCGATGTCCACGCAATGCTGAAGAGTCGTGTCAACCAAGACACGCCTACAGCATCCAGGGCCTTAAGGAACTCCGGGCAGATCTCATCCACCCCCAGGACCTTTCCACCAAGGACCTTTTTGACCACCTCGGTAACCTCAGCCCCGGAGATAGGGGAACCCGCCTCAGAGTCCCTGGACACTGCTTCCATGTTGGAAGATGTCTTGGCGGGATTGAGGACGTCTTCAAAGTATTCCCTCCACCGGTCCACCCAATGTACAAAATAATCATCACACTTGCTTATTTGTTTATATGATGCACACACAGCAATGAACAACTTCACGCTCTGTCTCTTTTTTTGTCTCTTACTCCTCGCGCAGTGAGGCGTTCAGGTGCACTGGTAATTGTGAGTAAATTTTGAGCTAATGTTTTTAATTTTTGTTTGTCTACCACCTATCAAAATTAGCGTACACCTGGAGGTTCGCGTACCCCACTTTGGTAACCCAGGTTCTAAATGACAGTGTTCTGTTGTTTTTAGTAATCTGCTGCAAAAAATTTAGTCACTTCAACGTTTTCATCCAAATCCATCCCAGGAATGGCATCAGAATAACCCAACAAAAATAAATATACTCAGGTCCATAACAATGTAGACACTGACAAAAATTTTGTTTTTTTACCTGTTTACATATTCAGGTTATAGTTACATATTTCAGCTTTCGTTTGAGGGTATCCACATTAAAACTGGATGAAGGGTTTAGGAGTTTCAGCTCGTTAAAATGTGCCACCCTGTTTTGGACCAAAAGTAATTGGGCAATTGACTCAAAGACATTTTCATGGGCAGACAATTTCTTTGTTGTGTCATTCTCAATTAAGCAGATAAAAAGCCTGGAGTTGATTTGAGGTGTGGTGCTTGCATTAGGAAGATTTTGCTGTGAAGAAAACATGCGGTCAAAGGAGCTCTCCATGAAAAACAACAAAACAAAACAAGTCATCTTTAAAATGCGAAAACAGAAAAAACCCATCCGAGAAATTGCTGCAATATTAGGAGTGGCAAAATCTACAGTTTGGTACATCCTGAGAAAAAAACTTGTGAACTCATCAATGCAAAAAGACCTGGACGCCCAAAGAAGACAACACTGGTGGATGCTCGCAGAATAATTTCCATAGTGAAGAGAAACCCTTTTACAACAGTCAACCAAGTGAACAACACACTCCAGGAAGTAGGCCTATCAATATCCAAATCTACCATAAAGAGAAGACTGCATGAAAGTAAATAGAGAGGGTTCACTGCACGGTGCAAGCTACTCATAATCCTCAAGAATAAAAAGACTAGATTGGACTTTGCAACAAAACATCTAAAAAAGCCAGCACAGTTCTGGAAGAACATTATTTGGACAGATGAAACCAAGATCAACCTCTACCAGAATGATGGAAAGAAAAAAGTATGGCAAAGGCGTGGTACAGCTCATGATACAAAGCATACCACATCATCTGCCAGTGGGACCGGGTCACTATTGTTTACTGATGATGTGACACAGGACAGAAGCAGCCGGATGAATTCTGAGGTATTAAGAGACATACTGTGTGCTCAAATCCAGCCAAATGCAGCCAAACTGATTGGTCGGCGTTTCATAATACAGATGGACAATGACCCAAAACATAAAGCCAAAGCAACCCAGGAAAGCAAAGAAGTGGAATATTCTTCAGTGGCCAAGTCAGTCACCTGATCTCAACCTAATTGAGCATGCATTTCACTTGTTAAAGGCTAAACTTCAGACAGAAAGGCCCACAAACAAACAGCAACTGAAAACCGCTGCAGTAAAGGCCTGGCAGAGCATTAAAAAGAAGGAAGCGCAGCATCCGGTGGTGTCTATGAGTTCATGACTTCAGGCAGTCATTGCCATCAAAGGGTTTTCAACCACGTATTAGAAAATGAACATTTTATTTACAATTATTTAATTTGTCCAATTACTTTTGAGCCCCTGAAGTGAAGTGATTGTGTTTAAAAATGCTTTAGCTCCTCACATTTTTATGCAATCATTTTTTCAGCCCACTGAATTAAAGCTGAAAGTCTGAACTTCAACTGCATCTAAAATGTTTTGTTCAAAATTCATTGTGGTAATGTACAGAACCAAAATTAAATTCCAAAATAAATACTGCATATCTAAACAGCATATGTCAAAGTATAGATAGATAGATAATAATTTTCGCCCCGATATTGTCATATCGGTATTGTTTTTTTCCCTACATGAGAATAATATAGTTAGAGGTAGATGGGCCTCGGATGAAAGCTCAAGAGATCAGCAAATGTCTTTCAACGCTGATCCAAGAAGACAAACACCAGTGGTTAGCACTATTTCAACTAAGTCTTGCCCTAAATAACATCTTTGGCAGTGTCGTCTTCCCACTTACTACTCCACAGAATACGCTTCACACGGCAGACATGTTTACATGTTTGTTATGAACTGCCAACACATGCCACAGAAACTATCGTGCGCCGGTTACACGTTAAACAAGACAACTGACGGAGGCTCGCGGTTTGATCATCATTCAAACGGCAGCCATGGTTAACCCTTGGTTGTATGCGTATGACAGTCAGAAGGCTAAGCAAATAACCGCAAAAAAGAATTGAATTCATCGACCGAGATGATCAGAATTTCACAGCAGTAGAAGACGCCGAGTCGCAGAGTGCCTTTTCACGAGCCTAAAAGTTCCAACAATGTACTCTCAGGTCCAATGTCTCTTTAAAGAAGGTGTGTCATCATCTGCAAGTCCACCATGCAGTAATATTATGTTCTCTTCAAAAAGCAGCTCCAATATGTTTTGGTCTAAATTAAGGTGATTTCATGGTTTCTTTTTTCAGTAACAGGGGTGCAGCCAGGAACACAAACATTTACATTAGCACTCAACAACCTTTATGCATTCCCACGTAGAATCAGCATTTGGGAACAAATATGAGGTGAAAGAAAAAGGGGAAAAATACCGTATAGTAGTCTACCTGTGCATGGGAGAACATTAGAAGGTGCGTTCAAGGACATCATACAAAGTCGGACAAATCGTATTTAACGTTACAAATCTGGCGGATTTCTAACTGTATATTCCAGCCATTCATTTTCTATGCCGCTTATCCTCTTTAGGGTCGCGGGGCATGCTGGAGCCAATCCCAGCTGACTTTGGGTAAGAGGAGGGCCTGACCCTGGACTGGTCACCAGCCAATCACAGGGAAGACAACCATTCACTCACATTCATACCTATGGACAGTTTAGAGTCACCAAAACAGAACATGCATGTTTTTATGAATTGTGCGAGAAAACCGGAGTACCCAGAGAAAACCCACGCACACATGGGGACAACATGCAAACTCCACACAGATGCCCAACGGAGATTCAAACCCAAGTCTTCCAAATCTCCTGCTGTGTGGCTAACATGCCAACCACTCAACCACCCATAACTGTCCCATAACTGTACATTGTTTTTGGAATAAAATAATGGCCCATATTTGCAAATTGATAACCATTTACATAAAATTTGATGTCGTTATAATCGTAGCTGCGTAGAGATTTACATAACTATTTATTATTGATAAAAATGTCTTTCTGCGATTAAATGTGATTAATTATGAGTTTACTTTGTAACAGTGCGATTAATCATGATTTAATATTTAAATCGATTGACAGAGATTGTGACAGAGAGGAGAGAACACTTACTTTTTGCCACAGAGACTCTCTGGAGGCCAGACTGGAGCACGCCGCCACAAACCAGCAATTACCCAGCTGCCCCTGGTGCAAGTCGTGCGCGCTGATGCCATCTACAAACAGATGAGGGTCCTCACAAAGCTCCTAGAGGCACAGACACACACAAATAGAAAAAGGAATTTGTGGTTATTGCAATTTGTGTCAATTGGGCTCCCTGGTGAGTGCTAATATTTTCTACCTCTCCTTCGAGGTGTGGGGGGGTCTACTGAGTTGGTTTTTAGGGGTCATGCCCGACACACCTAAAATTAGGGATGGACTTTTTTTTCTCCAAACGAATACCAGCGACTTTGTGATTATCGAGACCAATACCAATACAATAACCAAACACTTATTTATTTATAGTTTGTTGTTATTGTACAGTTATGTTTTTTATGTTTTTTTAAAGTGTATAACTTTCCTCAGGTACATCCCTTCTTTGGTAGTTTTGGTAATTTGCATGGAATATACTGTACTGTTAACTGTACAACTGTTTTCTGAACAAAACAACTAATAAAACAACCAATCAATCAACAAATACATAAACAAATTAAGAACTAAGTATTTAAATCAGTAATACATTTCAGTTTTCAATTAAATTGTACAGTTCTTTCACCTTTAACCTCAGTCATTTGGTTTTTCTGAAAATGGCTTCTCTTGCCTACTATTGACTCTTAGGGACATGGCAGCGCTTCCTCTCACATAGCAGAGCGACACTTGTTTTGAAAAAGACATGTTTGGGTCTGCGGAATATACAGTATTTAATTCACTTGGCGTGTCGAGTTTAGCTGATGCACGGAGAACGGTGCAGCTCTGTAAATGGGCCTGACATGAATTTCACTCCCACACCCCCCCGGTGTAGGCTACGCTGCGAGATTTACAAAAAAAAGAGCGAGGAATCCATCAATGCGATCTGCACTCTGAGCCAGACCAGATCCAAGCGAGGGCACGCCACAACCAGACGGAACACGGCGTGCGCCACAACCCCCATCTACTCCATCCAAGTGCCTTTTTTTTCCCATTTAACATGGGAGCAGATGGGGGCCACGACGCATGCCGCCCTCGGCCCAACTGCAGCCCACCCCCACACTGATCTGACTGGATTCAGATGATTCAGACCTCTGAACTAAACTTTTAAAGATTTGCGTGTAACCAATAACACAAATCTGACATTAAGAGTGTTTCTTTCTTTGTGTATTTTGAAGTGCCTGGTATTCCTTTGCCTAGAATGGACAGGTTTTAACACCCATGGTCTTTTGATGGTTGTAAAAAGTTTGTACCCAACTGCTACCTGCCCCCACATGTTGAAACAGGTGAAGGTGAGCATGACATGAAATCTTCCATATACTGACAGCCGAGCCTTCAAAGCCGCATGTGAATGTGATTCAATGCAAATTCACACCCAAGCAAGGTCAGCAATTGGCTGACTTCGCACTTTTGCTGCAAAGCCCTGTGAGGCCCCCACCCACCAGCCTCGACTAGCAGAGCCCCACCTTCAGCTCACAATGCAGCATGAGTGCATGGAGCTGCTGTGGACAACGGCTTTAAGATCTTTAAGATCATTGGTTTTGTTTTTGGTTCTGGGGAAGTGTCTCAGGTAGAAGAGAAATAGAGTATCGATCCCTGCCCCACTGGCCCTGCAGACAGCAAAGTAATGTGAACATTGCGACCTAGAGCACCTATCTCCAGCTTTGCAGTCGGACCCTCGGCACCATCCATCAATCACCATGACCACAACAACTCAACAACTCAACAAGCAATTCTGGTCAGGTGTGGCCTTTTTTCATGTAAACAACTGTGCTGGCTTGTACACCTAGATGTACTTTCTCATTCAACCTTTGGAAAAAAGGTCTGCCAGTGACATGCTATAGCCTCTATGGCTTTTGTGTGGGTGTAGTTTTAATGCTAATGTGCTGTGTTTGTCTCTGTCTGACAAAAAGGACCTATTGTATACTTGATCCATTTTTGACATATACACTGTAACTCCTTGTACAACATAAGACATGCCATGTATCCAGGGGTGTCCAGAGAGGCCATTGTATTTTTATTGGCCAGCAGCACATTCTAAAAACATAATTCGACGACAACCAAAAACAAACAAACAAACAAAACAGCAACAGCAGAAATGTAAAAAAATCTGCCTTAATTATGAATAAATTAAGTTAAAAATTTAAGACCAAAAAAGTTGTGATCCAAAAAGAAAAGGTCAACATAATAATATTATGAGTAAAATTAACATCACTTTAGTACCATACAGTTGAAATACTAAAGAAAAAAGAAAATACTTTAAAGTCGTAATAGAGTATTACGATAAACAAACAAAACAAAAACTTAAAAACGGTCCAATTAGCTTGCAAAAAAGTTATAATGTTACAAAAATAAAGTCATCGCTCTATGGAAATAAAGTCATAATTACTACAAGAAAATGTACAATCTTAAGAAAGTTGAAAGCGTTACAAAATTAAGAAAGGAAAAACAACAGTAGAAATGAAAAAAAAAAAACTCCTGTTATTTTACGAGAATAAAGTTCAAGTGTTAAGTGTCAATGTGTTTTGGACATGAGGCAGCCTGCACTTGAAAATTGTAATGCATGTCATATGTATGTCATATTTACCAAACAAGTCCAATCTTGTATCATATTCATATCAAAAGAGATGCATTTTTAGCATTATCTTGAATTATGGAAAAAAAAATTATTTGCTACAAATTGTAATATTACGAGAAAAATATATATTTTTAATTTTTGGAAAACTTATATGTTAAACTTATATGTAAAATACTATGGGAATAAAGTCCAAATATGGGAATAAAGTATGTTTGTAACAAAGTATGTTATGAAAAATAATAATAAGCTTGTATAACAAGAACATTTAAAACATATGGAAATTTTTACAACAACATAAAAATAGGGAAAAAAGTGGGAAAGGAGAACACAAATGTTGGCACTGGCAAGGTCATGTGATGCTAAAGTCCTAACATTACATTCACATTTTAACAGCAACATCATTCTCACTGAAGAAAAACAAAATGATCAAATTTACAGCTCCCACGTTTGTAGCTGACTGATGGATAGCTGGCAAAGTTTTATTATAAGATGTGTGCAAAATGTGTAGCCGCAACGGGGCACAAGCCAGTGTCTTATTGTGCCGGTCCCAAGCCCGGATAAATACAGAGGGTCGTGTTCGGAAGGGCATCCAACGTAAAACTTTTGCCAAACCAAAACATGTGAATCTAACAAATGACTTCCATACCGGATCAGTTGGGGCCCGGGTTAACAACGCCCGCCACCGGTGCTGTTCACCAACAGGGTGCCCGTGGAAACTGGATTACTGTTGGTCGAAGAAGGAGAGGAGGAAGGTGTGTCCGTAGGAGGAGAGAGAAGAGGAATGCTAAGAGTCTAGAACTAAGAGTTGGGACTTTGAATGTTGGAACTATGACAGGAAAAGGTAGAGAATTAGTTGACATGATGCAGAGGAGGAAGGTAGACATATTGTGCGTCCAGGAGACCAAGTGGAAACGTAGCAAGGCTAGAAGCTTAGGAGCAGGGTTCATGTTGTTCTATCATATTGTAGATAGGAAGAGAAATGGAGTAGGGGTTATTTTGAAGGAGGAGTTTGCTAGCAATGTCCTGGAGGTAAAAAAGAGTGTCAGATAGAGTGATGAGCCTGAAGCTAAAAATCGAAGGTTCAATGTTGTTAGTGGGTATGCTCCACAGGTAAGATGTGAGATGGAGGAGAAAGATAAATAGATAAATTCTGGTCAGACCTGGATGAAGTGATGCAGAACATCCCTAGAAGTGAGAGAGTTGTCATTGGTGCGGACTTCAATGGGCATGTTGGTGCAGGAAAGAGAGATGATGAGCAGGTGATGGGCAAGTTTGGTATCCAGGAGAGGAACGCTGAAGGACAAATGGTGTTCGACTTTGCAAAAAGGATGGACATGGCTGTAGTGAATACTTTCTTCCAGAAGAGACAGAAACATAGGGTGACCTACAAGAGTGGAGGTAGGAGCACACAGGTAGACTACATCTTGTGTAGAAGGTGTAACCTGAAGGAGGTCAGTGACTGCAAAGCAGTGGTAGGTGAGAGTGTAGCCAGACAGCATAGGATGGTGGTGTGTAGGTTGACTCTAGTGGTGAGAAGGATGAAGAGGGTAAAGGCAGAGCAGAGGACGAAATGGTGGAAGCTGAAAAAGGAGGAGTGTTGCGTGACTTTTAGGAAGGAGTTGAAAAAGGCTATGGGTGGCCAGGAAGTCCTTCCAGATGACTGGACAACTACAGCTACTGTGATCAGGGAGACAGGTAGGAGAGTACTTGGTGTGTCATCTGGAAGGAAAGTAGATAAGGAGACTTGGTGGTGGAATGAGGAGGTGCAGGAGTGTATACAGAGTAAGAGGTTAGCTAAGAAGAAGTGGGACACTGAGAGGACTGAAGAGAGTAGACAGGAGTACAGAGAGATGCAGCGTAAGGTGAAAGTAAAGGTGGCAAAGGCCAAACAAGGGGCTTATGATGACTTGTATGCTAGGTTGGACAGCAAGGAGGGAGAGAAAGATCTATACAGGTTGGCAAGGCAGAGGGACAGAGATGGGAAGGACGTGCAGCAGGTTAGGGTGATGAAGGATAAGGATGGAAGGGTATTGACAGGTGCCAGTAGTGTCATGGGAAGATGGAAAGAGTACTTTGAAGAGTTGATGAATGAGGAAAATGAAAGAGAACAAAGAGTAGAAGAGGTGACTGTTGTGGACCAGGAAGTAGCAAAGATTAGTAAGGAAGAAGTGAGGAGGGCATTGAAGAGGATGAAGAATGGAAAGGCACTCGGTCCTGATGATATACCTGTGGAGGTATGGAAGTGTCTAGGAGAGGTGGCAATAGAGTTCCTGACCGGGTTGTTTAACAAGATCTTAGATAATGAGAAGATGCCTAAGGAATGGAGGAGAAGTGTGCTGGTGCCCATTTTTAAGAACAAGGGAGATGTGCAGAGTTGTGGCAACTACAGAGGAATAAAGCTGATGAGCCATACAATGAAGTTATGGGAAAGAGTAGTTGAAGCTAGACTAAGGGCAAACGTGAGCATTTGTGAGCAGCAGTACGGTTTTATGCCAAAAAAGAGTACAACAGATGCAGTATTTGCTTTGAGGATGTTGATGGAGAAGTACAGGGAAGGTCAGAGGGAGATTGTGTGTTTGTAAATCTGGAAAAAGCTTATGACAGGGTGCCCAGAAAGGAACTGTGCTAATTTATGAGGAAGTCTGGAGTGGCAGAGAAGTATGTTAGAGCGGTGCAGGACATGTACGAGGACTGCAAGACAGTAGTGAGGTGTGCTGCAGGTGTGAGTGAAGGTGGGACTCCATCAGGGATCCGCTCTGAGCCCCTTCTTGTTTGCTATGGGGATGAACAGGCTGACGGACGAGGTTAGACAGGAATCTCCATGGACTATGATGTTTGCAGATGACATTGTGATATGTAGTGAGAGCAGGGAACAGGTGGAGGAGAAGCTTGAGGGGTGGAGGTTTTCCCTGGAAAGGAGAGGAATGAAGGTTAGCCGCAGCAAGACGGAGTAAATGTGTGTGAATGAGAGAGACCCAAGTGGAAGAGTGAGGTTACAGGGAGAAGAGATAAAGAAGGTGTTTTTAAGTATTTAGGGTCAACAGTCCAGAGCAAAGGAGAGTGTGGAAAAGAGGTGAAGAAGCGTGTGTAGGCAGGCAGGCAAGGGTGGAAAAAAATGTCGAGTATGATGTGTGATAGAAGAGTTTCAGCTAAAATGAAAGGAAAGGTGTTCAAAACTGTGGTGAGACCAGCAGACTAGCGATGTTTGGTTTAGAGACAGTGCCACTGAGGAAAAGACAGGAGCCAGAGCTGGAGGTAGCAGAGATGAAGATGCAGAGGTTCTCTTTGGGTGTGACCAGGATGGACAGGATCAGGGATGAGCACATTAGAGGGAAAGAACATGTTAGAGGTTTTGGAGATAAAGTCAGAGAGGCCAGACTGAGATGGTTCGGACATGTCCAGAGGAGAGATAGTGAATATATTGGTAGAAGGATGCTGAGTTTTGAATTGCCAGGCAGGAGGCCTAGAGGAAGACCAAAGAGGAGGTTTATGGATGTAGTGAAAGAGGACATGAAGGTAGTTGGAGCAAGAGAAGAGGATACAGAAGACAGAGTTAGATGGAGGCAATTGATTCGCTGTGGCGACCCCTAACGGGAAAAGCCGAACGGAAAAAAGAAGAGTGTAGCAAAGCCTGCTTTATGTCATTGTATGCATTATTAATATATTGTTAAATAAGTTCCACAAAATACCAACGTTCGATCCCCACCACAAAAGACGTCACACAAAAGTTCAACTCATGTCACAGTTTTCAAATAAACACAGTTGGAAGCTCTAATGTCAAATACCACTGAGGTTGTACAAGTTTCCAAACATTTTTGGAAATCTACGCATCTAAAAGTCAAAGTCAAAGCTACTGTGCAAACATTACAGTCATATTTGAACAGGTACTACATGCTAGGTTAGCCTATTCACCAAAGAAAAACAAACCAATCAAACTTACAGCTCCCGCATCTGTAACTCACTGACTTTATTTTAAGGTCTGTAGCAAAGCCTGCTTTCTTACAAAGTTGTCGAACGGAAATTGGTGGGCATATACCTGAAGTGGGCTCATAGAGCTGGGCTCCAAAGAAGCATATCACTGTTAGGACATCATTAAAAAGTCCATTCTGCACAATCCTTAAACCCTTGATACAGGTCTTCCTTCTCCCTATCTCTCCATATACAGTAGTCCTCAATAGTCACTTAGTCCTGTAGTCCTACCATTCACGTACTCCAATACCTTATTAGCGTACACTTAATTTGTTTTCCTCAATTAAATTCAGCCCGACAGCAGGACGAGGAGGAAAGACAAAGCGGCGGCTCGCACGAGACGACTAAAGAGGAGCAACATTTTATTAGCCCTCGCTCTTTAAGCTCGCCTGTGCCGCCGCTGAGACTTCGGTGCAGCCATAAATATCGCCTGGATGCATCAGAGGAAGGATAACGTTTCCGCTCACTTGGACGCCCCTGAACCTTCACCCCGACGATGACAACGTGGCGGGTCAGGTGGGGCCCACTTTACATGTAGACTGTTAAAAAAATATGATATATGAAAAATATGAGCTGTGAGCTGCCTGCCAAACAGCTACAGTGTTGACAATGTTTCTTTTAATAACATGGCGCCAAAATGGGAGTTGCGTCCAGAATCTTTTCTGAGCATCCCTTAAAATATGGAGTACAATAAAACAGCACTGTTTCAAAATCGACCTGAAAAAATTCCACTTTTGTAGGTAATCTCAGAGGCGGTACGTCGCATGTCATTTGCACTCCTGCACATTCGCATTTTTTCTTTTTTAATGGTAACCTTAAGTATTTGGTTTAATGGCACTATCTGCAGGACAAAATGTGTGCTGCAGCTATAAATCCAACAGAGGGTGCTGTCTCACAAGTCCAATTACTCAACATTTTCCAGCAGGAAGATGCTAGTACATGTAACTGCACATTATGATAGCACAATAGTGCATGCCTAGAATTGCTTCTTAATGTGGACAACTATATTTCAATGGGTTTAACAGCAGTACCTTGTTTATGGTGGTAAATTGGTTCCACACCTGACAGTGGTAAGTGAATTTTGAAGTAGGACTTTTTTTAAATGGAATATTTTTGTAGTTAAAGCATAAAAAAAAACGGTTTACAACCTTCTAAATATGGTTCTTAACTTGTTGGAGCCCCCTATACATGGAATAACCCCCCTTTAGTTTACATTTACAATCCCATTACACTGTATAGTGTACATTATAAAAGAAAATACACAACTTAAATAAGACATAATATAAACTCACGCATGTTAGCATTGGGAGATTTTCCTATTCTTATTTTTTTACTTCCTGTTTTGTACAGTACTTCCTGCGCCAGCTATTGTTTACTCAATGTAATGTAAAGACATTGTTATTGTGTTCATGTTATTGAGCTCCTGTGTTGCTGTAAATGCTAACTGGTGCTAAGGGTGCTGAGTGGATGTTAACCAGGAAGTGCCGTTGGATGTGTTTCAGCTCCAACAGATGACCATGTTTTTATTACAAAAAAAAGTCTGTCGTGAGATCATCCAAACCTGCAATAAAAGCCTGTTGCTCCGGTGATCAAACCTGGTGCTTGTGGGTCTCAGCCAAAATTACAGTAATATTAGTGACACCTAGTGACCAGTGTAGAATACTACATATCATCAAAACATCTTTGAGTGTGTTTTCTGAAAGCCTTAAATTTGTATTTGCCAATTCTATAATTGAAAATGCTTAATTTAGGCAAAAAAAAAAGGTTTACTTAAGTATGCATTGTTATTACTAACAATAGGTCACATTCAACCAGAAAATAATAACTTACATATATCTTTGAAAAAACCTGTGTGAAGCAGTGAAGTTGGACGCGTAAAGTGGCGAGGGATTACTGTAATACAGGGTTTAGAGCAGGGGTGTCAAACTCCTGCCATGGAGGGCCGAGAAACTGCAGGTTTTCTTTCCAGCCGGACTCTAAAGCAGGTGATTTAATTGATGAGCTCCTTCCCTCAAACTGAAGGAGGCGTCGATCATTGAAATCACCTGCTGCAGTGACTGCCTGGAAGGAAAACCTGCAGGATCTCGGCCCTCCATGGCACGTGTTTGACACCCCAGGTTTCATTCATTCATTTCTGTACCGCTTATCCTCATTGGGGTCACGGGGATGCTGGAGCCTATCCCAGCTGGCTTTTGGGCGAGAGGCGGGGTACACCCTGGACTGGTCGCCAGTCAATCGCAGGGGACATATAGACAAACAAACATTCACACTCACATTTACACTCTAATGGACAATTTAGAGTCGCCAATTAACCTAACATGCATGTTTTTGGAATGTGGGAGGAAACCGGAGTACCCGGAGAAAACCCACACACGCACGGGGAGAACATGCAAACTCCACACAGAGATGCCCAACGGAGATTTGAACCCAGGTCTTCCAGATCTCCTGACTGTGTGGCCAATGTGCTAACCACTCAGCCACCGTGCGGCCC
>QODF01000021.1:1566373-1576430 GCA_024372805.1 Oostethus manadensis
TAAAAAAAAAAAGAATTTTTAGGGTTTGTAAGAGTGTGCCCATTATTTTTCGCCATTGGCAAGATGTCTTGGATCATAACCAGGTGTAGTTTGATGCAATGCTTGCTCCGAGGGTGGTACACAATAAGCTCTTATCAAGAATGGCATTAAATTCAATTTCCATTTCATTCTGTTAAAACCACCCAAAGTAGTTTGATGTGAAACTCTATTATCTTGCACTCCCTCCCCCTGCAAAGCCAAGTCTCCCGCAGAGTTAAACAAGCTTTTAGTAGCCATTAGCAAAGGGGACGAGGAAATGCTGCTTAGTGGTTTGAATAGAATGGAGTGAAATTGTGTGGTAAATGTCCATTATTGTTCTTGTAAAAATGCTTATCCGGGGGGATGTTATTATTAAAAGGTGCATTCGGCTAACTTTCTCGATACGTTGCAGTCGTTTGTGGGACTGTAGCTATAAAATACCGTCTATCTATTTCAAGTATGTCAACATCAAGCTTTAGTGGGTTGCATGTATGCATATTTTACAATATATAAAAAAAATCACACAGCCACAATGTGCTTGGCTGGATTTGAAAGGGAAGCTCCTCCTGCTTTTCTTCCCCTCCTCTTTCCCTTCCGCTCATCTCACAGCGCTCAGTCTGCATGACTGACATCCACACAAACCAAAACATATAATCTGCGTGACCCAGTTTCCATGGCAATGCACGCTGGCTGTCGCTGCAGCGGCACACGGGCAGAAGGAGGTTACTCCATCCACAACTGCAGCCTGCTTGCGTGCATACATTATACCTTATTGACATACATTTATGTACAAACTGTGGTAGAAAGTGATTAATGATTGAGATAATGTATTTCCTATACTTTTATTTAATATCTAATTATTTCCCTTATTTTGTTTATTGGTTTTGTTTGTTTCATTCGTTCTTAATAAATTACACTTACACAATTCAACATGTTCGAATAGGAGTCAAAAGAAGACAATCTTTACATATTACTTTGTAAACACCAGAGAGGAAGCTATGGAAACCATGCCACATTGAACGCACCGGTAGTAACAAGACACACTAACAACAATGGTGGCCAACGATAGTCGCCTGAGTGTTGGCTAAGATCAGGAGACACATTTTGTCTGAGAGGAGACTGAGGGCAGCAAGAAAACAAATCACTGAAAGGAATCAGGATAAATGATATCAGACACCATTGACAGTCTTTCACATACCTGACATACAGTATTGTTCAAAATATTAGCAGTGCAATGTGACTAACCAGATTAATCATTGTTATTAGTATATTTTTATTGCTACATGGCAATACACGTTACCAGTAGGTGCAGTAGATTCTCAGAAAACAAACAAGACCCAGCATTCATGATATGCATGCTCTAAAGGCTGTGCAATCGGGCAATTAGTTTAAAGCCAGGTGTAAATCAGGTGATCCCTATTTAAAGATGAAACCCACACTTGTTAAAGATGCCTTTCTCTTTTAAAGCCTGAGGAAAATGGGTCATTCAAGACATTGTTGAGAAGAACAGCATACTTTTTAAAAGTTGATTGGAGAGGAGAAAAAAATATTTGGCTGTTTAGCAAAAATGATCTCCACTGCCAATGGTAAGCAAAACCAGAGACACGTGGCAGAAAACGGAAGACAACTATCAAAATAGAAGAATAACCAGAATGACAAAAGCTCAACCAATGATCAGCTCCAGAATGATCAAAGACAGTCAGGAGTTACCTCAAAGTACTGTGACAGTTAGAAGACGTATGTCCATCCATCCATCTATTTTCTATAACGCTTATTATGAAGCTAATATATTTGCAAGACTCCCCCGCAAAGTTCCTCTGTTAAAAAAAAAAGCATTACGCAGAAGAGGTTACAATTTGCCAAAGAACACATCAACTAGCCTAAAGAGAAACGGCGGAACATTTTTTGGACTGATGAGAGTAAAATTTTTCTTTTTGGATCTAATGGCCTCAGACAGTTTGTGAGACGACCCCCAAACCCTGAATTCAAGTCAGAGTACACAGTGAAGACAGAGAAGTATGGTGGTGCATGCATCATGATATGGGCATGTTTCTCCTGCTATGGTGTTGGGAATATTTAGCACATAGCAGGGATCATTGATCAGTTTGCATATGTCAGAATAGTTGAAGAGGTCATGTTGGCTTATGCTGAAGAGGACATGCCCTTGAAATGGATGTTTCAACAAGACAATGGGCTCTAATTTTGTGGGCTGGCCGGCTCCAACCTGGTTTACTTTCGGCGTAAAGCAAAGCACAGCCGGCCTAGAGATAATTTGACTGTCTGGCGCACAGGCGCACACATCATCAAAACCCCACAGGCCTGTTTACACAATGTCAGGCACATTTGAATGCATTTAATAATCACAACAACCACTCTTTAAAGTTACTATCTGAATCAGCACCTACATTTTGATCTATATTGATTGTCCCCGTCTGCCTCTGCTGTCCCGTCTCCACCACCTCCTCATCCTCCTCATCAGGGCCAGTGGATCTGACATGGATGTGGTTAATTGTAAATTAACAGTTAATCAAACATATTGACATCTTTGATTGTGTAATCAAGAATTGCAAAAATGATCATATTTAATTGGGTGGGTTTATCTCACATGCAAACACAAGTGACAGGGTAGCAAGCTTGGCAATGCGTCTTATGACAGGGTGGAGGCATACTTACGCCAAGCTGCGCATGGCACCAAATTGCAAAATGCGCCTAAAACACGCCCATTGGCGAGCCGCAAGCAAAGGTGCAAAGTCAAGGTGGCTTCGCTTGCGGCTGGTATACAAAATTATAGCCCAATGACACCAAACACACCAGTAAACCAGCAAAATCTGGTTATGTTGTTATGTTATGGAGTGGGCAGCCTGATCCTCTGACCTTAATACAATGGAGAACTGTGCAATGTTTTTAAAGAATCTTGGAGTGAAATAACTGAACGATGCCACAAGTTTTGGTTGACTCCGTGCCACCCAGAGGTAAAGCAGTTCCAATCATAGAACTAAATATTAGTTTAGTGATTATCAGGACCCCCCTTCCAACTAATTGCCCAATTGCACAGCCTTAAGAGCGTGCATATCATGTATGCTGGGTCTTGTTTGTTTTCTGAGAATCTACCGCACCTCCTGGTAACTTGTTTGCCATGTAGCCATGAAAATATTCTGATAACAGTGATTGATCTGCTCAGTCAACAGCACTGCTATTATTTTTAACACTACTCTACATCAGTGAGGAAACTACGAAAAACCTTTCTGCATTAAACACATCGATTGCAACAAGACAAGGAGGAAGACTCATTTTATCTGAGAGGAGACTGTGGGCAGCAAAAAAACAAGGAACTACAGACAACCAGCAAAGACTGTGCAGGGAAAGTATGTAACGTCCACAACTAAAAAACAGCAACATGGTCTTTTATGTTTGTCAACACTGGCGAGGTATCCTTACATAAGCTACCAAATATGGTTTCCTGCCCCGGGAACAGTTTCCAGCAACTTACCCGCGGCCGCTTCCACACCACGCGTCCGATCCTGTTGCCCAGGTAAAAGAGCGAGTCGTCAATGGCAGGGAAATGGGGGTCCTCAAAAAGCAGGCCGCTCTGCAGGCACTGCCTCTTCAGGGTGGAGTACTGCTGCCCCTCGAAAGCCTTCACCGACGCAAACATACTGCAGCCCTGCGGAGGACAAGAGCGGTTAGAAGATGCAACATCATCACCGCAAATTAACCCCATAAATCTCCTTTCTTGTCTGGATTTTTCAGCAACCGGTTTCCCGAACTGCGCTTGTCACGTTTGGTTTGGTTCAAACGTGTTTGCTGTGCTAGTAAGTATGTTTGGTCACGTGTGAACACAATTATCTGTACCCTGGTGTGCACCAAACAAGCAGACCAAGAGCAATCTGTCGCTCGCAAGGAAACTCTGGTATGGTTCGGTTCACTTGCGCTCCAATGTGAAGCGAAGACACAAACCAATGTAGAATGACAGCAAAAATGGGTTGGAAGTAATGTCTGTGTGTGTGTGTGTGTGTGTGTGTAACAACAGCATTCTTTAAACATAAAGCTTACTGAAATCTAATAAGTATAAAAAAATCTGATTGCATTCATGCATGACCAGAGTACCTTTAAACCAAATCAAATGTGACAAGTGTGAATGCAACCCCAGTCATGTTTAAAAGTATATTTTAGAAGCTCTTTGCGAATGCTATATAAATATAAAAATAACCTACATATTCAACCCTGCAGAAAGAATTTTGGTTCGGAACATTTGAGTTTTGTCATGTAACATGTCACTAAAACTGCACAATCAAGTCTTAACTTTCTGCATATGTTCTTTACTGCACAGTCTTCTGTCCCATGACAAAAAATACCACTGTGAACGATATGCACATTTTAAATTGTGGTCAGGACCAAGAGTACCGCACCACAAGTGCGAACGCAGCCTAAAGGTCCTTGTGTCCAGATACCTGAATCCAGCGAGTCCAAATGATTAATCTGCCAATACGCTGATGTCCTCCAGGGCGTAACTATCACAGCAATGCAGAGAGAGGCAGACATGTCCACATTGATCAGTGTGCTCAGGGAACAGCCAATCTGGGCTGGGCTGCACTAAAATGGAGCCGTCCCGAGTCGGGATCGATAACTGCAGCACTAGATGAAGCTCTCTATCATTTAACCTAATTCTTCAGGGGCAAACGTGATGGTTCAATCACGCAAATATCAATATTGATCTCATACCCGGGTGATTGAACTCCATACTGTTACACTGTAGTATCAATTTCACACTAACGAGACTGGAATTCCGAAAATGCAAAACAGCCACACCCGCCGGCCTGCGTGGGGAATATATGCTGTAGTTATGTTCATTGCAAAGTTACTGGACACGTAACCTCCATGCGCTGCACACAATGCTTATTCGTGCCCAATTCATCTTGGTATAGCAGGTACCACAGCTAAGTCCTCTGCATTAGTAAGGTATCTAACTCCTAAATAGAAGACAGAGAGCAGTTCCAGCGAGATTGAGAAGGTCGCAGCGGGAGGCTAAATCCGACAGATGGCTCAGTGCCTTGGCTCCTGACCACCACGGGGAAAACCATACTGTCATTTGGCCGCCACACACAGCCAACAGCATCACCTGCGGAGAGCAAACTCGGAAAAGCCAGCGCTCTAGATACATTTCAACAGAGCTAAACTCCTTTAAAAGGGTCCTCCTTCTGCAAAATTGACTTTTTAATGATGTGCTAACAGCAATATGTGCCCCTAGAGCCTGTTTATGAGCACCAAACGTCTCTCTCATTTTTTGCACCACTTTTGAGAGAAGAGGCACTTTTGAGTTTGCAGCTTTAAATGACATGAAGAAAAAAAGTCCTTCCTCATGGACATGATACTGCTTTTGAACCGCCCCTTGCTAGATGTGCTCAACCCATGTATACGCCCACCACTACACCAAGGACAGCTTTGTGTAAATAATAAAAATGCAGGCTTCGCTACACATGTTAAAATAAAGCCTGTCACCTTTACAGAGGTGGGAGCTGTACGCGTTTTGTTTTTCTTCAGCAAATCGACTACATCTACATTCCAGCATCAAGGCTAGAATTTGAACAACACACTTCTGAGACTTATTTATAACAAAAATGGGACCTATAAAACTAGACTAGAACCAAACCCAAAGCCATGTAAGTTGCAAAATACAGACGGAGACTATAGATCCTGTCGCTCTCACTGCATGATTTAGAAAACAGTCAGCTCCTGCAATGCGGAGGAGCAAGGCGCAAGTATGAGCCTTCCTGTCAATAATCAATAGCGCAGGAAGCCAGCGGAAGGAAACAAAGTGCGCCGTTAAACAGATGTTTTAGCACAGTGGACTTCATAGTGTAGGGCAGTGCAATGAGTCGGATGATGACGGGCATTAATGAAGGGCGACCGTTGCGACTTGCTGATCCCTCATATGAGATTCTTCCTCTTTTTGGATTGTATGCAAACCGGAATGCAAGCGTTCCTGTTTTATGTCTGCTGTAATTAAGAAAACACAAACAAATCATGTTAAAGACCGCAGGAGTCCATTCTTTTGACCATTATCTAAAATCCTTAGTTGTCTGCCATACAGTGAGCGTATGCCCCGGTTAGCGTAGGTTTTGTTTTTTTTCCTG
This sequence comes from Oostethus manadensis, assembly GCA_024372805.1. NCBI lineage: Eukaryota > Metazoa > Chordata > Actinopteri > Syngnathiformes > Syngnathidae > Oostethus > Oostethus manadensis. The sequence continues at coordinate 1,572,526 of QODF01000021.1, forward strand.
TTTACTGTACAGTATGGCGCATGTCTTGTCATGTTATTATTTGAGTCTCATTGTGTTCTTAATGTATTTTTATCCCAAAGCATCCCTGATTGCAGCGTATTAGCATGGAAACCGAAACAGGAAGTCATTATCCCCCACATCCACGTCCCACCTATGACATCATCAGTTACCGAGTCTCAGCTTTTCTTATTCATAATGGCTGCAAAATAACCCACAATGGAGCGGAAGAACGTTTTTTTTGAAAATGCCTGTATTGTAATAAAATGATGTAATAAATGGTGGTGTCCGTCCATTTTTTGCAACAATTACGTCTTTTATCACGGTAAAATTGAAAGTAAGTGTTTATTTATCCCTGTATATATATGCATTTCCAATAGTTTTTTACATGTAAAAATATAATGGTAAAACTATAAAGGAGTTGTTTTGTGTTACCTATTTAGGTGTCTTCTATCCATCCATCCATTTTCATGTCGCTTATCCTCGTTAGGGTCGCGGGGGTATGCTGGAGCCTATCCCTGCTGACTTTGGGCAAGGGGCGGGGTACACCCTGGACCGGTCGCGAGTCAGTCGCAGGGCAGACAGACAAACATTCACACTCACATTCATACCGATGGACAATTTAGAGTCACCAATTAACCTAACATGCATGTTTTTGGAATGTGGGAGGAAACCGGAGTACCCGGAGAAAACCCACATACGCACGGGGAGAACATGCAAACTCCACACCGAGATGCCCAACGGAGATTTGAACCCAGACTGTGTGGCCAACATCCTAACCACTCGACCGTGCGGCCAATTTTTTAGGTGAATTAGATTTGGATTATTTCTTACAGAAAAAAACAGGGTCTCTTTTGGTTTCAACAAGTCAAATGTAAGACTTTTTAAGACCATGATGAATACAATTTTAGACCCATTTCACTGTGCTTCAATTATGCTCCCATATCCAATACAGTTGTTTGTTCTGAATTTACAAATTGCTGAACTTGGCCCTTACCCATCTAATACATGCTTTGGGATTTTGTCAAGTTTGGTCCGCTGCTATGTTTGGAGTTTGCTTTAACGATTTTTTTTAGCATCAACAGTTTGAGGAAACGCAACATGAATGTAGAGCCACAAGAAGGAACCAATATTGAGCAGAAATGGACAAAGAAAAAGGTATTTTGAATGGTAAATTTAGCTTCAAAGCCCTTGCAACAAGATCAAATGTGTTTGTGTCCACTGTCGCTATGATTTGCGTTGTCGTGGTGTACGTCGCCTGCCATAAAGAAACGAGACGTTACTGGAGCACTGCCAATATTTTTTTATCGTCATTCAGGCAGTGGTACCTTGTCATACAAGTGTCCCAACTAATGAGAAAATTTGGGTTACGAGCTGCTACTTACTGGCAGGCACCGCCTGCTTTTTGGACAACTATTTGGGGGCTTGTGTCAATGTGACCATGGCTGAAGACGAGATGAAATATTTTTACCAGTTGACAACCCTAGTATTTTATAGCGCAATGCTATGAGTTGTGTGAGAAATTTCAAGTCAATCCCACACATGGGTGTATAATAACAGACCCATGTGGTGTTCTTCTCTGAAAAATAATAGCACAGGCAGTGGGAGAGCATGTTTTCACGTAATTTCACTCATTTTTTAAGGAGCGCTTCAGGAGTAGAAGAGTTAGCAGCAAGAGTTATTTTTATTGGCCTATGGCACGCTGCATGAAAAAAATGCAACCAAAAAATTGCCTTGTTTTTTTTTTTAAAAATAACACCAGTGTGACAGACCTTAGTCACAGAAAAAGAATGCTGACATACTGTAGTATTCAGGATTTAGTCACAGAAATGTAATCCATACCCTTGTTTGTCCCTAAACCTGACTGCTGGTGTTTTTAGCCTTTTTACAAAATGAAAAAATACAACAAAATATCGATGTAGTCTCCAGCACGCCTTGATTCGGGAGGAAAAAAGTTGGACACCCCTATACATAGCGTTGTGTTCTAGTACACATATTCTTTGCAGACAACTAACACTACGGAAGTTACTGTAGAAAAGCCAGCTGCAGCGCAAGAGGTTTACAATCACAACTGATGATTTTTACAGGATGGAGTTGTGACAAATACTTCCCCCCAACAAAGAAAGCGATGTAAGAGCAATTGTCCCCGCTGGGAAGCGTGATTAGAACAAACCTGGGGTACGAAATCAAGACTGTGCACAGCAGGCAGCAGCACCGCATTCTGGCTGGTCAGGGATCAGGGAAGAGTGTGCTCTGCTGTTAGAGGAGCGGTGGGCTCTGGGGGTGAGGGCGGGGGTGTACGGTGACTGATTGAGTCTGCTTCTGCTGACAGACTGATTAAACCCGGAGAAGTGAAGAGGGAGCAGTAATGCACCACTATCCCATAGAGAGAGTGGGAGAAAATGAAGGAGGGTTCTACCACATCATACCTCATCTACCCCCCCAGCCCCTCAACGGCCTGCACCAGGCAGGAGGGCTATCCCCAGCTATCCCATCCTCCCACCATCGTGATCTCCGCTCTGCAGCATTGTCTCCTCGCTGCCAGCCAACTATGAGCTTGGCACTGATATACAACACTGCTTCTCTGCAAAAATGGCAACACCGCACCAGGACAAGCAGCTAACGCTTACACATACACACCATCTGGTCGATTTTTAAAGACCCGCCCCAACATCAGCAACATCTGACCTGTTCTTCAATTTTATACAGCTGTGTTTTCCTCCATCTCGACCGCTGTTGCAGTGCAGAAATTTGGCTCTTATTATCTTATTATATTATCTTATAGTCATTTTGTTTTTACTTGTCCTATTATAAATTTGAATGAGGAATGCATGGCTGTGAATGGCAACAACTGGGAATCTTACGGAATGATCGATACATTATCAATCCGTGAAATGGAGTGCCAAAACAAAGCATCCGAGGCATCGCAAATGATGAAAAAAGCTATTGAATTAAATCTCGCCAGGAAGAAAGGGAAGTAATTGAAGGGAATAAGACTAAGCTCCATCCATTCTTTATTTGTAATTATTTCACACAGTTTTCTACATGTAAAATTTCTCACCACGGTTTTCTCGGCATGGTGTAACGACCCCGAGGATGCAGAGAGCTGGATGCCAAGCAGGCAAGCTGGAGGAATCTTTAATAAAGATGCTGCAAAGCAGCGGCAGGAACATGGAAGGGACACGGAACGAGGGAAAAGCAACTAGCACTGGCGACAATGACAATGAGCCGACCACACTGGCACGCACACCTGAACATAAGTAGCACGGAACCAAATGAGAAACAGGTGCACGTAATTAACCAAGTGACAAAACTAGAAAACGGCCCAGAAAACACATGAAACCTATGAAAATAACAACACAAGGAAACTAACCAAAACTGTCACATCTACAAAACACAAATCGTGACAATACTACTATTATCTTCTATAAAATGTATTTTTGTTTATACTTTTGGGCGTCTGGAACTAATTAATTGGCTTTACGTTATTTCCTATGAAGAGTAAAAACAAAAAACACATACACACACACACACACACACATATACTGTATATTACAAATATACTGTGTAAAGTATATATATACACACACATGTGGCCGCACGGTATATGAGTGGGTAGCACAATGACCTCACAGTCAGGAGGTTCAGGGTTCGAATCTCCGTCTCTCTGTGTGGAGTTTGCATGTTCTTCCCGTGCGTGTGTGGGTTTTCTCCGGGTACTTCGGTTTCCTCCCATATTCCAAAAACATGCATGTTAGGTTAATTGGCGACTCAAAATTTTCCATAGAGTGATTGTTTGTTTGTCTATATGTGCCCTGTGATTGACTGGTGACCAGTCAGTCTCTTTGGGCGAGAGGTGTACCCCGCCTCTCGCCCAAAGTCAGCTGGGATAGGCTCCAGCATACCCG
>QODF01000021.1:1577326-1591482 GCA_024372805.1 Oostethus manadensis
ATATATACATATATACATACATATACATATATACATATATATATATACATATATACATATATATATATACATATATACATACATATACATATATACATACATATACATATATACATACATATACATATATACATATATACATATATACATACATATACATATATACATATATACATACATATACATACATATACATATATATATATATATACATACATATACATATATATATATATATGGCTCCTCTACATTGAGAGAAAAGAGAAGCGGAAGAAACCGGATGGATGGAAGGATGCATACGGGGGCATAATTGACCACGATGTAATAAACCACACGTGATCTGGATTTTTGTCAGGTGGTCCAATAGCAAACGTAAATGGATTAGAGCATGCCTTGAGGGTAAGTTGGTGCATTAGCTTTTCATCAACACTTAAAACACCATTATCTAATGGCCAACAGGGTTGTCAAATAAGATCATCATCATCATTGATAAAGACCCTAAATACAAATCCTATAAAATGCAATTCAAGTTCGCAACAGATAATGGCATACTATTTATGCAGTCATTTAAGTGTTGCAAAAAGCTACCCATGAACTCTCCAAATGTCCTCTTTATTTCTCTAAACACTACCGGGTCGATAGTCACTAAAGTGGGAAAGGCAGTGAAGCATTGACCATTAAAACTTGGGGATATTTCATACTGACATTTTCATAATGAATGGCATAATGAGTGCATAAAATACTGTAGTTGCAGTGTCAGAAATGGGTGGGCATCATTCATTCCCAAGTTATACTGTACTTGTGGGTAAAACTTTTTCCATGCTGCTGCCCACATAGCTCCGCAAGTTTGTTGTTGTTGGGGTTTTTTTACAGCCTTGGAAGACTTTATGCTACGCTTTAAAATGTTTCTAGACTAGAGGCAATTGATCGGTCAGTGAAAGTGTCTACACCACATCAGAAGATATGTCTACCTGTGGTGTGCCACAAGGATCCTTTCTAAGACCACTAATTATTGAATCTTACATTCTCATCTGGACAAGATCTAATAAAATGTTGCCTGTTCACATTAATCAAATAGTAGTTCAAAGGCCTCGTTTCATTTGAAAGCATGTTTATTATTATTGTACTTGTTTGCCGAGAAGGAAAAGTGCAGTGCCACTTTGGTTTTCGAACACCCACAGTTTTTGGCGACAATTTTTGCCAAAATTCTGCCTCGGTTTTTGTACGTTTAAATTATTGTCCCAATTATTGTATCATACTTAGTTGACAAAATATTATGGTATGCTGTAAAGCACATTCATTTGACAAACTCAAATGAGAACTAGTTTGCCCACTTATCATTCTGCAGACTTGAATCCCTAAAGAATCCCATGTGTTGGTGACTCCGTCTTGTGGTGTTTTTAATACAATGCGTGAGTCCAACTGTGTTCTGTACGCGTCCTTATTGAAAAACGTGGTCTCAACTTGCACTGGGAAGTCATTCTCTCGCAGCTCAATCTCCCCTCTATGACGTAGTTAGGGCCCTATTATTTCGGTATTAGCGGAATAGCGGAAGGAATTGCGGAATTAGCCAATAAAAAAGAAATTTACTGGTAAACGTGGAATCTCGCAAAAATTGGCATCATGTGAATGAAATGCTGTCATCAGGAGAAGATGGAACGTTCATGTGTGGATTCATACACCCGGTGGACGGCTAAATTGTGGCGGAATCTCATTACAAACACTAAACCGCCCCTCCAATGTTGATAAACACCGGTGAAAGTTGGCAGAATCTATCTTAGCTTCGCTTCCGCCAGCTTCCCTCTATTCACGTCCCGTGATGGCTAGCAGGCTAGTGTGGTTGTGTGTGCAGCACTGGTTGGATGAGTATATTTTTGCTATGTCGTGTTTTTTTTCCCACTTTAATGTAAGGCCTGATGACGACGTGCAAGTTCAGAGTGAAAAAAAGACTAGAAACACATTTATTTTTGCACAGCCCTCGTTAGCAGAAAAGAGACTTTCTCCCACACAGAACATTCATCCAGAGGTCAAAATAAGAGCGCTGTTTGTCTAACTGTAAAATAAAATAAGTGCGTCACAAAACTATCTTACATATGCAGTTGGAATTGCATGAGTGACTACATCTTCCTTAATCATAAGCACAGATTTTACAGTATGTTGAAGATTTTGTAGCAATGTGTGCAGAGGCTGACATCCCCTTAGAAAAGTTAGCCAAGCTACATCCACTTCTCAATTACTGGTCAATTAAAATTGTCCATTGATGCATTGCATCAGTAATTGTTATTTTGCACTTAACTGACCTTTCATTCAATAACCCAAAAATCACACACACTGTGCTGGTAAAAATAAGGCTAAAATGAAAAAAAAAAACAACTTCTGGGCAAAAAAAAAATGTAATTGGAAAAAACGGAATTTGGGAAAAAATTTAACGGATTTCATAAGGTCCTATGTAGTTCTTTGCAACACACAGTTAGGCCAAAAGTATTTGCCTTATTAAGTTTAGCTGCAACTCTCAATTTCCAATTGCAACATCAACCGTAACCATATACCAATATCAACATCAAATATCTCCTGCTTCTCGACGTGGCTGTAAACAACATTGTAAAACACATAGAAATTGTAAACATTGTAAAACAGATAAAAATACTTTAGATTGGACATATCAAAGCGTGACACAAAAAACCCCACGAGTTTGATGGATCCATCGTCTTGCAAAATAGAAAAGGGCTGGTGATCCAGAGCGATATATGCCATGATTTTCGGATTGATGGCTTTCACCACTGGAACTGGACGTATTAGAAGGAAGAAGTTTTGGTTGCGCCTTGCATAACCAATACTTTGCGGTCATTGCAAATCGCAAGTTCAATGTCCGAAGGAACCACCATGACATAACGTTAGTTAGGTACAAAGTGAGCAAGCTTGCTACTAGCCACTCACAGTTGTTTACACGCTTCCGATGGGGTTTGATGAGGTCATCAAGCAACATTTTACTATCAGTTTTCATTATAGGCAAAAAAAAAACCTTGATACTAATATCTACCGATATTACATTTTTATGCCCATATGGGGCGGACATCGGTGGATGATATCGAAATCATAGCGCTCGTGTCCCCTCCTCTTGCTATGATTATTCTCTACAAAATTTGCTTTGAGTGAATATTTTTGGGTGTCAGAATGGTTTCATTGGATTTAAATTCTTATGTGGAAAAATACAAATCGGTTTTAGACAGAACCTATGAAAGAGTCTAATAACCAAAACCGAGTTTTCATTGTATTTCTGGGGGACTAGAAGCAATCCTCTGTTTTGACTGTGAGGTATTTCACTTTGAATTTCAGGTGGATGAGAAACCAATTGTGACTGAATGTAAAGGTATTTAATGGCTGCACATCCCCAGACAGAAGTGTTTTTGGACACATCGGCTTATTTCCAGGATGATGTGCATCTGTAGATCAAATAGGAGGACAGAAAATTGCTCTTTACTCTGCACTCCCTTTAAGTTTCTGCAACACCACCAGAATGAAGAATTTTACTGAAAGACAAAATGCCCAACTGTGACCTACAAATGCACACAAGCATATCTTCAGTGATTGACCATGAGGCTGGTATGTGGGCTATAGAGTGTCAGGACAGTGGCGGAGCACAGTGTTCCTTTCTTATCAGTCATTCTTGGATTTTCTTTGCTGGTCCTTATTTTCATTTCTTCTAAAATGAATTATTCTCAGATTTTACACCGGTTATAGTGTTTTTATGTAACGCCAAATATTTACACAAAAATTCTGCTTTGGTTTGCATAAATTATCTGGTTAGCGTACAACATGGCACACGTATTGTCATGTTTTGTTTGTTTTATTTTACTTACACCGTGTGAGCGCAGCCGTGTTCGTAATGTGTTATTTTATATCACATCCTTGTTAGCAGCCTTGCTAATACGTGGAAACAGGAAACGGAATCAGCTCTGTTGCTCGTCGATGAGGTCATCAGTGAAATTGTAGTTTTTCTCTAAAACGGTTTGCCACAAGTCCCAAAAACACGTTTGATTTTGTTAATACAGTTTCCCTATTACAGTTTTACACGCAGTAACAATTCTACTGATTGTCTATTCTATTGATGTCTGAAAAAGATAAACGAGTTCATTCAATACTGTGTACTGGCATGTGCAACATTCTTTGGCTTCAATTTATTTTGCAGCTGTGACCAAAAGAAAAGCAGAAAGTTGAGGAGTGAATACAAGAAATAACTCTTACCAAAACACAAAGTTATTGTTTGCGTTGATCTCACTTCCACAGCATGTCTCTGGCAACAATCACGTCTTCGGTGAAGACAAAAGCAACCTTAAATGTTAAATTTGTGCTTTTCAGTCAATTATATGCATTTCAAATTGCATTCAACATGTAAAACGCAACATGTTTCAAATTTGTACATGATTTGGTTCAACTATGATGACGCTAGCGAAGGTTCCACTGCACTCGTTTTCAGTAGTTTCTGTATCATTATAACTTTGTAGTGCCATTACTATTTTTCCTCACAGTGTGGCTCTGGTGCCCCCTGCTATATGTTGGAAAGCAAACACGGCCACAAATGCTGTAGATGCTGAGGCTGCAGCAGCGATGAGTGGGTACAGTCTTTGAACATGTCTGCACAACAAACCTCTTGAAATAAGTCATTCATTAGTTAGCCCACACAGAAGGCGGCTGTAAAGGACCAGACAAGGCAGCAGCAGTGCTTGGAAGAAGACAAAAAGTCTAAGCCTAATTGATAACATTTCCAGCCCCCTGTTAGAAGCCAGCACAAGAAAGAGCATGACATCACTGCTGGATGTTTTCTTTGGTGGTATTTTTACACGTTCTAGCTAGAAAGTAAAGCTGTAGCTATGACACTTTTACAGCCATATATGGATTCCATACTTGACCATGTTGTGTATTTGTATTCATGTCATGTGAAAGCACCCCATTAATATGAATTAGCTATTTAGATTTGCACAAGTAAATGCACAAAAAGAATAGCAGTACAAGCAAGAAATGCAGTACTCATTGTATATATGCAGCTGTTTTATGCGCACAGAAATGGCTTAGTATTTTGACCCAACTCCCCCTCCCCCCCCCAAAAAAAATATTTTCATGTTCAGTAAGCCGAGCCGTCTAAATGAAACGCTAAGAAAGTAACAGCATCTCAGATCTCCGGAGATTTAATGAACCGCTCAGTGCAAGTCGCCCATCGACCGCCTCTCCATCATCACAGCATCCCTTCCCGAGAGCACCTGCGCTCCAGGCGAGGAGACGAGAACCAGGGAGTGCGTTACCTGAACTGAGGCCTCTCCCGTGGCAACGTGGTTCTCTCTCGGGTCCTCCTCCGGGGGCCGGGGTGGGGGTCCAGCCGCGTCCAACCCTCGCTCTCCAGGGCCGGGGGGGGGAGGGGGGCTACCGGGGTTCCTCAACGCCTCGCTCTCTCCTCCCTGGTCCTCCACCCGAGCGCCTCTCTCCTCCTCGCCCGAGCCAGCGTCAAGCACGCATGTATCACTCCGCGACAACACCGGAATCTTTATTGCGTTTCAAAATAAATGACACGTTACCCGACGCTGCATCATGTAGCAATGCTGTTTCAACAATAAAACTTACGTATTTTGTTTAAATACATAATTAATTTATACAGTTTAGTCTCTGCTAGCCTGACATAAAAAACACGCAGCTAGCATGCTAGCACTAAAAACAGGCATTAGCAAGTACACCAGCTTCGTTAAGCCATAAATAACTGAAACGTGTCTTATTTAACGAGGATTAAATGACGTCCACGCAAATCGGGCTGACATTATTTTGAAAGCAGGAAGTCTTACCAGAGCTCTTATCCACAGAGAAGCGCCGTATGCTGCGCACGCGCACAGCAGAGAGGCCTGTGGTCGTCTCCTCTCTCCTCTGTCACAAATAAAATAATGCACTCCACGACATCATACAATTAAGAAAATAAAATACAAATAAGAAAATGACGATACAGTTAAGAAGTCAGCAGTCAGCCTGAAAGAGAAGACAAACGCCAATTAAACTCAGCTTAATTTAACTTACATGACATCTGTGATACAACTACACATTTCATGGCAATGGTATAAATGGGCATCGTAACTTCAGGGTAACATGCAATAAACATTCCGTGTTTCTTGGGAGCGTTGCTCTGACGCCACCTACTGGTCACCCAACAGTTCTTCCTCAAGTCAGGATGTCATGCCGGTACACAAAAATGCATGTCTACGTGTGGCTTTATGATAAGGTGCGCTTTTTATTTCAATATTCACATCTCAAAAAACATCCCTCCGACACGCTTCTGTATGCATTACCACGCTTAATACTGACCTCTGCCTCTCCTCCTGAGACTTCGTGCAGAAGATTTTTTTTTTTTCAAATGCAAAGTGAGCTCCCAGTTAAGACTCCCGACACCACCACCGCCCCACCCTGCTGTCCCCGGGGACACCAATCCAACGTTTTCCTCCACAAATGGAGATTGTGTCCGGGAAAAACCTGTGATGTGGCACTGTATGCACTATCAAAAGTCGTGATTAGGTGATGAGTTACTCTCACAACAACAATACAAACAACAGGGGCGGCCCTGCCAAGAAGCTGAATCTAAAGCACGGAGGCCTCGGCCGGACTGTTAAAAAAAAAAAAAAAGAGGGAAAAACTCATCGTTTTCCGGGATCCTCAAGCCAGTCGACTGAATTCCACGTGCATCGGGCGGAAGAGACTAGCCGGCACAACGTAGCGTCCGGAAAAGAAACAAACTAGAAACATGAAATACAGCCTCATCTCAAGTCCCAAATAAAAACAGTTACAACCATTAGGTGCAGACTTTTTTTTCTCTTTATACAACTTTAAGGCAGGAAGTGTTTTTAAATAGGTCTCAAGTCTTTAATTCATGCCTCCCTGCACAGGATTTCTTTTTAAATAGAGGACAAGGGGATGGGGGGCCTGGAAGTATTCTAGTGTCCATCAGGCCTGATTGAAACCCAAAAACAAAAAAGTCCAAACCATCACACTCGCCGCTGTGCTATGCCATGTAGATGAAGGTGTTTATATCGGTCTCGTCCCGCTTGATGTACTTGTGATCGATCAGCCACTCGATCTGCTCCTTGATCATCTTCTTCTGTGGTAAAAACATGTTTTTTAGGATCTCCACCAGCTCTGTCTGCAGCTGGGCGTTGTTGATGCGCTTCCTCATCTTCATGATCTGGATTATAGCCTCCTGAAGGAGCGGGGGCAGGAGAAAAAAAAATGAGCGGAATCAGTGTGAGTGATAGCTTCTACCAAGAGGGTCCAAAATACGGCCTAGGCCTGTGTACTGGTCCACAGCTTGTTTTTTTGTTTTTTTTTTGTAAATGGCCAGCTGCGTATTCTCATAATAAATAGATTGAAAACCAAAAATAAAACGTTAATGTTACAAGACAGTGGAACCAGTTTTAAGGCGACGTTCCTCAACCTGGCTGACTCACAAAGCGGTTATCGACATAACCAAAAATAGCAAATTTATGCACGTGTGGGTGACTTCAGCAGAGACATATGGAGAAAAGGCCATGAAGCACCTACATCGTACAAATCTAAAAAAAAAAATTTGAAAAAAAAAATTGCTTTGCCTTACAATGAATGATGATCAAAGTCGATCAGTCTGTAGGCTACTGAACGACACATGAATTTCACCTGGTGGGATTAATAAAGTATTAATCTATCTATCTATCATTTTAAATACGCTACAGGCATCGACAGCCTCCCATCACATTAAAACTGCACATTTTGGAGTGGCCTTTTAATGTTGCCAGTTGTTGACATACCCGTGTTGCGCAATAATCAAGCTGTCTCATCAACATCTTGACATGCCACACCTGCGAGGTGGATGGATTATCTTGGCAAGCAGTGCTCACAAACAAAGACTTAGGCACAGATATGTAAACAATCTGAGAGAGATAGGGTTTTTGTGTACATCAAGAAAGTTTCATGTTTGAGTTCATTCGATTCCATTTTCTTCCGCTTATCCGGGTCCGGGCCGCGGTGCAGCAGTTTTAGTAGGGAAGTCCAGACTTACCGGTCTCCGGCAACCTCTTCCAGCTCCACCGGAGGGACACCAAGGCGTTCCCAGGCCAGCTGTGAGACATAGTCCCTCCAGCATGTCCTAGGTCTTCCCCGGGGCCTTNTATGTTTATTTAATACTCTATGTTTACTTAGAATTCTACGTTGCACTGAGTCGCCAAAGAAAGTTCCTAGTTTGTGAATTGTTCACTGACAATGGCAATAAAGTTTTTCTGATTCTGATTCTGATTCTGATGTTGAAGAGGCATGTCAACCAAGACACTCCTCCAACATCCAGAGCCTTGAAAAATTCAGGGCGAAACTCATCCACCCCCGGAGCCTTTCCACTGGGAAGTGATTTAACTACCCCAATTACCTCAGCCACGGTGATAGAACTGTTTACGTACATATCCTCAGACTCTGCTTCCTCTACGGAAAGTATGTCATGGGATTGAGAAGGGCCTCAAAGTATTCCTTCCACCGACCAACTATATCCTCAGTTGAGGTCAGCAAGCCCCCGTCCGCATTGTAAACAGTGTGAACTGGGGGCTGCTTCCCCTTTCTGAGGTGTATGACGGTTTGCCAGAACCTCTTCGAGGCTGACCGAAAGTCGTGCTCCATAGCCTCACCAAACTCCTCCCACACCCGGGTTTTTGCCTTGACCACCACCGAAGCCGCATGCCGCTTGGCCTCCCGGTACCTGTCAGCTGCTTCGGGAGTCCTCCGAGCCATCCATGCTTGATAGGACTCCTCCTTCAGCTTGACGGCAGCACTGACCCTGGGTGTCCACCATCGGGTTCGGATCTTGCCGCCACGACTGGCACCGACTACCTGGCGGCCGCAACTACAACTGGCTGCCTCAGCAATGGAGGCACAAAATCAGCCCATTCGGACTCAATATCCCGGTCCTCCCTCGAGATGCAGGCAAAGCTCTGCCGGAGATGAGAGTTAAAGACTCAACGAACGGGCCACACGTTCCCAGCACACCCTCACCTGTTTGAGTTCTGCTCATTACAAATGGGGGCAAAAAACAAGTGTTGCGATCGTACAGTATTTTTGTTGTAATTTGTAATGGTTTTAGCGTGCCTAATAATCAAGGATGGTGAAGAACATCAATGGTGAAAAAAATGAAGAATGTGGTGCCCACATTCTTCATTTTTTCATTTTATGCGGCCCCCTGGGATAGAAAGGCGGTACACCCCTTGCTTAAACCTAAACATGAAGTCACAATACAGGAAGACCTGACAGTATGATTCCTTCTTTAAATATTAAATATTTTAGTAGTTATGGCATAGAAAACATGTTTACAATCTATTAATTACTATTTAAAGCTTTATTAAATAAGTCACCTTTACAGTCGTATTACCCAATATAGTATGTAATCAGAAAAAATAAGACATGTAAGACAGTTTATCTTGTACAGTAGTAAAATGGATGGCAAACAGGACCAAGGGTTCATAGTTGAGTTTTAGCTTGTTTTGGGCTATGGCAGAAACAGGTTCCTGTGTTACTATTAGAATGATATTGTTATTATGCCTGTTGTTGTGCCTTATTGTGCCTGGTTTGAAATAAGTTAAGTCTGCAATAAAAGCTTGTTGTTCCGGTGATCAACTCTGGTGCTTGTATCACCAAACAAATACTGACACTTGGTGACCAGTGTAGAGTTCACAAGCTGAATAGCGGTCTTAATTGCTTATATTTGTAGTTTACTTTATTTAGCTTTTTTAGTTTTTGCTTGAAAATGCTTAATTTAGGCAAAATAATAAGTGTAATTTGCTTAATATTTATACTGTTGACTAATAAGAAGGTGTCAACGACAAAACAGCAATCATTTATTAATTAAGTTTTTGTTTTTTTACGCCAAAATGCGGGAGTGATGTTCGAACCACGATGTAGCAAGGGGCGGCTGTATTTGGAGAGGGGAAGGCAACAACGTTTGTGCCCATTGGGGTGGGTGTCTGTCACCAAATGGTGGGACGTGTTGAGCGCTGCTCTACCTACCTGTGTTCTTAGTATCCGGAGCTGGACGATGCCCTCGTTCTCCTCCTCTCGCATTCGCTCCGTGGTGAGCTGTAGCCGACCAATCAGGTTGATCTTCCCTCTCTTCTGAACCTTTGAATTTTTTCTGAAAATAAAACAAAAAACCACAATGCCCATATGTCCTTTTTTGGGGTGGAGGGCAATTGTTAGGGTGCCAATCATAGCATGCCTGGTCCCGGTCCCAAAGTCCAGCATGTTTGGTTCATGTGAGCACACTGATCAGCACACAGGCACGGGCCCCTCCCTTCGTTTAGCACAAATTACAAGAAGTAGGCCAGGGCTGCGTGGTCACGCAATAGAATGACAGAAAGGCGATCGCTCCGTCTTCATGATAACCAACTCATTTCATAACAGGAAAAACATACAAAGAATCAAAACAAAGAATGAGATTGCGGATACAAGTGGCTAAAATTAGTTTCCTCATGGCTGGACTCATCCTAAGAGTTAGGGTGACAAGCTCGGTCATCAGGGAGGAGCTCAGAGCCGCTGTTCCTTCACAACAAGAGGAGCCAGCTGAGGTGGCTCGGGTATCTAGTCCGGATGCCTCCTGAACGCCTCCCTGGTGAAGTGCTTCAGGCAGCCCAGCGCGGAGAAGGCTACACGGCAGACCTAGGACACGCTGGAGAGATTATGTCTCTCAGCTGGCCTGGGAACGCCCTGGTGTCCTCCCAGTGGAAGTGAAAGAGGTGGCCCAGGACTGGGAAGTCTGGACTTCCCTACTGAGACTGCTGCCCCCATCCGGACACAAATAAGCAGAGCAAAATGGATGGAATAAAGACATAATTTAACTAATGTGATCACATATTCTTAGTGACAGCAGGCACATTTTATAATAGGTAGTAAAAATTTAGAAATGAAAAATATCCAAAAGTCAAACCTTGAGCACGCTCGACCTTACAACCAATAGAAGTGATTGGACAAGCACGGATGCTCAGTGTATGTGCTGGCAAGCGGCGAGCAAAAGGGAGGATCCAGCATGGTATGAGTGGTCTAAATGGCCCTTACTTACATAAGAGAAAACTCTTGATTGACGTAAAATAGCGTTCCCTCTGCAAAGTCTTTGGGTGACGACACCACCGGGTCGTACGACAACACCTGCCGCTTGAGTTTGGGAAACGCCACCAGAGACTGAAAGAACAAGAATCGCAATAAAAATAAACAGGATATTATATTGCAAAAAAATATTATTCTCCTTTTTACCCAGAGGGTACGTCTCAGCTCGGCATCTGGCAGCTCCGTGGCGAGCTTTAGGTTTTCAAAGCTGATCCTCTCCCGGGGCCTCTGGTTCCATGCAAAGAGCACGGCCAGCTGGAAAGTGGTCACCTCCAGGTCGTACTGACCTACCTCGTTTTTGAAGGTGATCTGTGAGGGAAAATAAAACAAATAGTTGGTTTAGCAGGGCTGAAGTAAGGTACATTCTGTCACATGTGTGTGTGTACGGTGTAATAAACTCCAACTTAGGAGTTGTTCCAGAAAAGCTGTCTTTACAAAGAAAACAACACAAAGTGCAAGGAGGACAGAATGTTAATTGGAAGCTTCCAATAACTGAAGATAGGCTTTTACATCCAAAATGTGAAAACTCACTCTATATATCACAAGTTCATTAGTAGTGTCATTTATCGGATTCACAAGGTCGGGCTCTTGCTTGGGTCTGCCGTGGAGTGGTATCGGGAGGTCCACTGTCGCGAGCGGGTCCACTGGACTGCTGCGTGGTGTGGAGGCAACCACACAAGCCTGCGCTAATTTGCCTCAGGGAAGGGATGGTGTTGGGTGCGACAACATAAGAAGGAAACTGGCGGGGTGTTGGTGACGAAATTGTCGGGCTGAAGAAGACAACTTTAGTGGTTTTAGTGCGGAGGGAGGATCTTGACAGGGACGAAAGCAACTTTTCTGGTGAGCTATTGTTTAACCAGCCGTATACTGTTCAGAACTGTTTGAAAAAAGGCATTTATTTAATTAAAATTTTTTAAATCTTTCTGTGTAACGTCTTTTTATGTACTAAATAGCTTGTGTTACAAAGTGGACACCTGCAGCTTATAGATTGTCATATGGCCTATATTTGTGCTAAACTTTTTTCCCCCCCTTTATTAAAATTTAGTGGGCGTGGCATCTATGCCGGTGCCTTCCATAGTCCACAAATTACAATAACCCCTCCTGAAAGCCAAACATGTTAACACATATTCAAAGTTTTTTCTATGTGCATTAAACAATTCTAAATGAACATTTATGGTTACTTTACCTTCATTGAAATGATGATTACTGTCAAAGACAAAATCAACATGGACACCACCTTTGTGTTTTGCAAGTTATTTTTTGAACTCAAAAGGGTTTGTCACAAAGTCTCTGGTTTTCTTGTGATCACGGCTGCAAAATTACTCAAAATGTAGCCAAAGAGAGTGCCAGCATTTTGATAAAGACAAAAATTGTTTTAAGCATGTAAAACTATAAATGTAAAACATTTAATATGTTAACATTATTAAAACCAGTGGCGTAATTATGTTAGTAAGAACTACAGCTTCAACGGCTGTTGACATCATAAACAGGCGACAGAGCTGACTTATGGTTCCACACAGCTGCACTTAGACAGTGTATTAATAGCATGACCAAGACGTGTACAATAGTGTAGGCTAAAGTGGTACACTAATCATGATACTTTAAATGCAGTTACTGCTATCTGGTGCCGTTTATAGGAACTACTGTATGTGATGAGGTTGCCTACTGAATCACACTAAGAGCTGGTTGTAATATTTGGATCCCATTAGATTAATATGCGTGTCTGTCTGTGTGTGTGTGTGTGTTATTTAGTCCAGACAACGGTTGCACTCACAATGCCGTTAGACATGAGGTGATGCCAGTGAAGCTTGCGTCCGCTATGGTTTTTCTTGTAGAAGTCCTCCACCTCCGGGATCAAATCTTCCAGCTCGGTGGGCAGGGAAACGAACACCTTCTCGCTGCTCCTCGACCACGCTCCAGCGTTCAGGATCTTGATGTTGACGGAGTCGGCTGTGAAGTGAAGAAAGGTTACCGCATCAGAGCAGGATATTGGAAAAGTTATAACAACTCCCGTGGATTTACCTGGTAATGCCAACTTATTGTGTTTATGCATTTCTTTGAAAGACTGATTGAGGTCCTCAGACACTTTAATGTCCTGGAACATCCTGGCTAACTTGTTGACATAGTCAGCTGGCATTCCTACTTCCTGTTTGGATGGACAAAAACATTGAAATAAGCCTTTTAAATGGATAACATTACTAAGAATTCCAATTTTTCTTACCCTGAGCCATTCCACCATGTTCTCCTCGATCTCGCTGTCTGCAGAAATGTCCAGGATGAGGCGGCGGGTCAGGTGGGCTTTGTGGTAGCGCATGAACACGTCTTTGTTCTGGACATACTTTAGAACCAACAGCTGGAAAGGAATATTGGCAAAATAAACCTGATAGAATGTATTCTCTATTCAGTCATATACAGTAAATGCTTCAATTAACTCCTCTATTCTCATCACCGGGTATGTGGTCTAGAAAAACAAATAACCGCCGGGTAATTAGCCAGGTTAAAAATAACTAACAGCTGTGGCTGTAGGCAACTGATGTAGTAGTTTTCAACTAACACTACAATATGGCAGTAGCTGCATTTGAAGTATCACGAGTGGTTAGCATCCAGAAGCTTTACTTACCTCTGCATGTGCTTTAAAATGTTTTTACTCAGCGTGTACTTACTGTACTGTTGCTTACAGAAACACATCATGTAACAATTTGGATACAGCTCTTGTGTTTGATTAGATTATTGTTAGACACAAGAGGAGTGACCGCACCTCGCCCGGACGTGGGATACCGGGGGCTCACTCTGGAGCTCAGGCCTGGGGGAGGGGCTCGCAGGCGAGCGCCTGGTGGCCAGGTCTTCACCCGTGGGACCTGGTCGGGCCTAGCCCGAAGAAACCACACGGGAACTCCCCCCCGCAGACCCACCACCTGCAGGGGCAAGCATAAGGGTGCTTTGTGATTTGGGCAGTGGTCGAGGGCGGGTGTCCGGGCGACCTGGTCTTCGGTGGCCAAATCTGGTTCTTGGGACAT
>QODF01000021.1:1591955-1639353 GCA_024372805.1 Oostethus manadensis
AACCCGTGCGGTGTGTTGTTGCTGGACTTCTGTGCAAATTACAGTTTGTCCATAGAAAACACCATGTTCAAACATAAGGATGTCCATAAGTGCACTTGGCACCAGGACACCCTTGTGTCGCAGGTCTATGATCGACTTTGTGGTCGTATCATCAGACCTGCGTCCGCATGTTCTGGACACGCGGGTGAAGAGAGGGGCTGAGCTGTCAACTGACCACCACCTGCTGATGAGTTGGATTAGATGGCGGGGAAGGATGCCAGACAGACCTGGCAGACCCAAACGCGTAGTGATGGTGTCCTGGGAACGTTTGGCAGAGTCTCCCGTTCGCCGAGTCTTCAACTCTTAACTCCGGCAGAGCTTTGCCTGCATCTCGAGGGAGGACCGGGATATCGAGTCCGAATGGGCCGTATTCCGTGCCTCTATTGCTTAGGCAGCCAGTTGTATTTGCGGCCGCAAGGTGGTCGGTGCCAGTCGTGGTGGCAAGCCCCGAACCCGATGGTGGACACCGGGGATTAGGGCTGCTGTCAAGCTGAAGAAGGAGCCCTATCAAGCATGGATGGCTTGCGGGATCCCCGAAGCAGCTGACAGGTACCGGCAGCCCAAGGAGGGTATGTGGGAGTTTGCCCAACCGGTCTACATGTGCTTTGTAGACCTGGAAAAGGGATTCGACCGTGTCCCTCGTGGTGCCCTGTGGGGGGTGCTCTGGGAGTACGTGATTTGTGGCCCGCTACTACGTGCCATTCGGTCCTTGTACAATAGAAGCAGGAGCCTGGTTCGCATTGCCAGCAGTAAGTCGAGCTTGTTTCCGGTGAACGTTGGCCTCCGCCAAGGCTGCCTTTTGTCACCGATTCTGTTCATAATCTTCATGGGCAGAAATTCTAGGTGCAGTCAGGGTGCTGAGGGAGTCCAGCTTGGTGACCTTAGGATCTCATCTCTGACCGGGAAGTCTGGACTTCCCTACTGAAGCTGCTTCCCCCGCGACCCGGACCCGGATAAGCGTAGGAAAATGGATGGATGGATGTGTATGTGTACTTAATGTTGTTAATCAACATGATGATAGTGTTCAGTGTTGACAAACCAGTTTGGAACTATTTTTAATGACAGACCAGGCCCAAAGGTCATAATGATGAGGCTTAAAAAAAAACAACACACACACACCACTTCCTTGAGCTTGGCCTCAATCTCCTCCGATGTGAGCTTCTTGCTCAGTGGGGTTTTCCTCAGCAGCATGTCGCAGTAGTTGGCCAGCAGCTCTGGACACTTGGACTCAGGTTGGGTTTTTAAACCCACACTGAACACAGCAGGGAAGGGGGAAGGTGAGTCCAGTCACATAATATTCAGTTTGTTATTTAAAAAAAATAAAAATAATAATACCACAGTTACACACTTACCCTTTCTGTTTCATGGGAAGTTCTAATTTAAAAATCGTGGCATCGTTGACGACTGCTTTGTATGCCTGTAAAGATGTGAAACAAAGTTGACAAATTTTATCCATGAGGAGATGGAAGGTACCAAGAAACGGGAGACACTGTGGTGCATAACACCGCAGCATGCAGCACTAAGGCACAGTCACAGGGTAAGCCAGCGTTGCCATTTCTAGCCATGTTACCTCCAGTCTTACACTGACATGACAATGAGCAATCTGCTCAACGAACGTTACCTGCATTTGCCAGTAAAAAAAAGGAGCATTACTTAAAGCTGAACTTACTTTGTCTCGCGCGGTGAGGAAACGTGGGTCGTCCTGAAAGGCTTCCTTCACCAGCCGACTGAAGCGGTTAAACAAAGTGAGAAGCTGCTCCACATATTTCTCTGAGTCCTACGACACAGAGAGGAAGGACAGATCTTGGCCATGGGAAGACACACTTATAATGTTATCAGAGCCAAATAATTGGAACAGAAGAGGCACTCACGGAGGTGATGGTCTCCGCGGACGCCACCATGTCAGCCAGGCCAGCACTCATGATGTGTTCCTCCAGGTCCTTCAGCATGGGCTCAATGCCGCTTGGCACTTTGTCCATCAGCGAGAACATCAGATGCAACTCTAGGCAAAAATGTTAAAAAGACACTGGACAATAAGACAAGGCGAGTCTCTACATGTGCTACCCAAGTAGCTTTGGTAACGGCTAATTCCTGCAACATTTCAGTACTCACTCTCTGTTTCATTTCTTTTGATCATGCCTGGACACTCGGCTAAGATGGTCTCCTTGAAGGACGTCACCAATGCGTTGACGCAACACTCCATCAACTGGGAAGCAGGGAGAAAGGTTTGTGTGTTTGAATGCACGTGCACAGAAGTATTAGGACTACTCACTGCTTGTACAGAGTTGCAGTCGCGCCTCGTCTCCAGGTATCGCAGTGCACGTTTCTCTTCTTCCCTCAGCTTGGAATCAGCCTGGTGAAATGTTGACAATGAGTATTTATACAACGGTTTATTAAAGG
This sequence comes from Oostethus manadensis, assembly GCA_024372805.1. NCBI lineage: Eukaryota > Metazoa > Chordata > Actinopteri > Syngnathiformes > Syngnathidae > Oostethus > Oostethus manadensis. The sequence continues at coordinate 1,594,395 of QODF01000021.1, forward strand.
CTGCAGTCTGTGCAACACCCAAGAGCGTCACTCACGTATTTCATGTAGTTTTGGACGCCATTTTGTTGGAGATATGCAGGCGCCTGCGTTCTGTAGAAGCGCTCGGTAGAGTCCATGTAGGCCTTTTCAAAGTTGTCTCTGTAGATCTGCAGCTTGTCTTCAGGATTGGAACACAAGTTCACTGCAGCCACAAAGAGATGACAATAATACAAATTTAATATACTGTATACAAAGGCCCGTGACCCTAATGAGGATAAGCGGTACAGAAAATGAATGAATGAATGAATGAATGTATACAAAGGGTGTCCTGATTGATATCAGATATCGCTTCAACATCTAAACGTGTTTGGTCTCCTCCCCAGGATCTTTTTTGTGTGTATGCACCATACGTACATGAATGCCAGAGAGCATTGAGTGACAGCCAGAAATGTAAGTTATTTTATTTGTGACAAACAAAAATTTACAAAAATTGTTTAATTCAAAATTGTAATAAAATTTTAAAAAAATAGACATTGTTTGTGCAGTCTTTTCTTTTAAATCACTATTGGTAACATAAGCTAGCTGGCGACGGAGTTTGTTGTTTCAAAAATATCTTGTACAAGTACAGTGAGGGGAAAAAACTATTTGAACCCCAGCTGACTTTGTAAGTTTGCCCACTAACAAAGAAATGATCAGTCTATAATTTCAATGGTAGGTTTATTTGAACACTGAGAGACAACAATGACAAAAAAATCCAGAAAAATGCGTTTCAAAAAGAGTTATAAATTAATTTGCATTTCCATGAAGGAAATAAGTATTTGATCCCTTTGAAAAACGTGCTTCAGTACTTGGTAGCAAAACCTTTGTTGGCAATTACACAGGTCAGCCGTTTCTTGTAGTTGGCCACAAGGTTTGCACACATCTCAGGGGGGATTTTGGCCCACTCCTCTTTGCAGATCCTCTCCAAGTAATTAATGTTTCGTGGCTGATGTTTGGCAACTCGAACCTTCAGCTCCCTCCACAGATTTTCTCCACTCCATGACCTTATTATGCTTCTTCTTGAGCCAAACTTTTGCTGTCTTGGCCGTGTGTTTTGGATCACTGTCATGCTGGAATACCCAACCACGACCCATCTCACCCAACACTTGACGGTACATGGCCCCGACCATCCTCCCTTTGATGTGATGCAATTGTCCTGTCTCCTTGGCAGAAAAACACCCCCAAAGCATAATGTTTCCACCTCCATATTTGACGGTGCGGTCGGTGTTTTTGGAGTCATAGGCAGCATTCTTCCTCCAAACACGGCGAGTTGAGTTGATGCCAAAGAGCTCAATTTTGGTCTCATCTGACCACAACACTTTCACCCAGTCTTCCTCTGAATCAGTCAGATGTTCAGTGGCAAACTTCAAAGGGGCCTGTAGATGGACTTCCTTGAGCAGGGGGACCTTGCAGGCACAGCAGGATTTCCGTCCTTCACGGCGTAGTGTTACCAACTGTTTTTGTGGTGACTATGGTCCCAGCTGCATTCAGATCATTGACAAGTTCCTCCCGAGTGGTTCTGGGCTGATTCCTCACTGTTCTCATTATCATTGAAACTCCACGAGGTGAGATCTTGCATGGAGCTCCAGACCGAGGGAGATTGGCAGTTAATTTATGTTTCTCCATTTGCGAATAATTGCACCAACTGTTGTCACCTTCTCACCCAGCTGCTTGGCGATGGTCTTGTAGCCCATTCCAGCCTTGTGTAGGTCCACAATCTTGTCCCTGACATCCTTGGAAAGCTCTTTGGTCTTGGCCATGGTGCAGAGTATGGCATCTGGTTTAATTGATTGCTTCTGTGGACAGGTCTCTTTTATACAGGTAACGAGCTGAGAGGGCTGTCAATGTCAGCTCTTTACCTGTATAGAATCCACCTGGGAGCTAGAGATCTTGCTGACGGATAGGGGATCAAATACTTATTTCCTTCATGGAGATGCAAATTAATTTATAACTCTTTTTGAAACGCATTTTTCTGGATTTTTTGGGTCATTGTTGTCTCTCGGTGTTCAAATAAACCTACCATTGAAATTATAGCCTATCATTTCTTTGTTAGTGGGCAAACTTACAAAATCAGCTGGGGTTCAAATAGTTTTTTCCCTCACTCTATATTTACCTGTGGTTACCTTAATTTTACACTTCAATGACTTAAGAATGTTTTAAAAATGTAAAAAATTTCCCATGCTGCACAAATTAAGAAAATACGTTGTAATTTTGACCACAAAGCTAGGCTTTTTGTTTTTTTTTTTACTTTGGGTGAGTAGTAGCCCCTATATTGGCATAAAAATTGAATATTGGTCAATATCAGTAGCCCTTTATGAGCGAAAGTTGCAAGATTGCTGAATTGGCTATTAATGATGCCTCCTGATGTTAGTACTTTACACCAGGAAATGGCAGACATCTGTAACTTCAACATGAGCAACATTTGTGGGTGTGTTCCTATGCAATGTTTAGGAGTTTATAGACTTTGAACCTTCGCGTGCGTGTGGCAGGGAGTCCGCTCACCATAACAGTCCATAAACAGGACATACTTTAGCCAATGCTTTGCTTAACTGCGCTCGGGGTGGCAGGACGTGGAGGGTTGTCAAAACACCGCTAATGGTGAGGAAGGTAGCTCATAGACATAAATACGTCGAAGCTTCATCGAGTGCTGAGCCGTACGTCAAAATCACCGCCATATGGTGAAGAGTCAGAGTGCAGAAGATGCCTCATTCATGTGCTCCATAGGCTGTTTTACTACCCAAACCAAATCCCAGGGAATAACCTTTCACAGGTAAAACTTAACAATTACCTTCGACAGTATTTGGACCATAGCTTGCATGATTTGGCCACTATAAGTTATAATAGTCATGTTATAATAACATCGTTTTGAGAGCATAATTTGCACATGTTGTGTAAAACAGTGTATTCCTGCACACAATTAATTGTCTTTGGGGTAGCAGGGATGTAAAAACACATGGAAATAGCAGCCGGCTAACGCTGTAGTATCCCCAGGAGACTCCTCAACAGAAAAAGCACTGCTGCTGGATTCACCAAACTTGTGGAGTTCCTGAAAAAGCCTCGCTTTGCCTCGCACAATTGCAAGTATTTCTCAGATGTTTGCTTGAGTGCTGAACAATGTTGTGTATCATGCAATAGCCATTGACATCATGTCAAAGTACTGACAAGAGATTAATGCTGTCCGCACACATTGCTCACCGTAGGACTCCCGCACCCCGATGACCAACTGTGAATCGAAGGCCTCCCCCAGCCGCTCGGCGTGGACCAGCTTCATTGCACTGTCTTGTAATCTGTTCTTAATGTTGGAGAAGATGGACTCGTTCCACGTGTCCAGCATCAGCTGCAGGACAAAGACGGTAGAGGTACGGTTTGTCCTTTGCGTATGCTGCCGCGTCAATCAAACACGTCTCTTCGAGCTCACCTTGCGGACGATGCTGTCCTCCATGTTGGACTTCTTGTTGCTGCCCTGCTTCCCCATCAGCGTGATCTCCAGCTGACAGAAAGGCTTGGGGAGGATGTCGCACTGCGTGAAGAACTTCCTCCACTCCACGATGTAGGCTTTAAGCAGTGCTGTGTCATCCTGGTGACTCAACACACGCTTTGTGACAAGATTTAAAAAAAATAAAAAATTAGATTAACATTGGAGACACTAGTGACAGTCGCACAATCTTATATCAACATATTCTCATGCTGTAGGACATAAACAACAAACAGTAGCGAAGGTGCCCAATATCTGTGAGGGTTATGTTGGACATTGGCAAAATGCTATAAATAATAAAAGTTGCCATAAAGAGCCCTAAAAATTCCTTCTTTTAGATACTTTAAATCCTATAGAATGTCTCTCACATTTATTCAACTGTAAAATGTTTTGGTAGTCAATACTAAGGAATGATAACTACAGACGATGTGATTACAATGATGACAAAGACTATATAAGTACGACACAACACAGCAGAAAGTACAGTATGGGTAAAAATGAAAGCCTTCAGCCATTGGATACATCCAAGCCTCACGCCAACATTGTAATGTTTTATTTTCTACACATCCAAATTTGCCTTTTTATGCTAACTTGCTAATAAAAAAAGCCTCCCTCTTCTTCCTCTCGGCTTGTCTTAACGTTCAGTGTGCAGATATCTGCTCAAGTCATAATCAACAAAAACCCAACACTTTTGCTTTTGCTCCTATCTTTCATGAACACAACTCAAAGATGTCAAACTTATTCTATGTACACAAAATGCATATCTCTCTCAAATAAATCTGTCCAAATCTGTGTTAGTGAGCATGCATAATTCATAATCCATCCACCACACAAGTGCGGCATATCAAGATACTGATTAGACAGCATGTGTCTTAAGGTGGCCACAATAAAGGGTCACTCCAAAACATGCAGTTTAACTTTACTGATTCATCCTTCTGCTCTACTTATAGTTTCTGGATTGTTTTCCCTTTTAATGTCTTAGTTACAGCAGTTCCATGCTGTATCATTATCACAACCAGCTGCAATGAACGGGAGTGCATTGAAGTCAATGCAGCAGCATGCAGAGGAAAATACAATAAAAAATTGTGGCACGTGAATGACTTGAGAACTTGTCTTACAGCTTGTGCTTGTTTAATGAAATCTAGGATGTCCTCTTTAAGGGCCTGGTGGATCTTGGCGGGGCCTTTGTCATCCCACAGGCACACCGCATGGACGTCTCTGTGGGGAAGAAAAACAAAATGGTGCATAATAGAAGTTTTGGTCCAGCAACCTTTTTTCGCGCCCACAAAAAACTTACGAGAAAAGGTCAAACCACTGCTGCTTGGTGACAGACTCTTGACGTAAAAGCTTTAGCACAATGGGACGCATCAGGTCCCATTTGTCCTCAAACTGTAGGGAGCCTTTGTTCTGTAAAATGAAGATAAATTAGTGATAATGCGTATCATCAAATAAGACAAGCTGCAAATATGTGCTCATGATGTTGACAGAATATGTAAAAAAGGAGTCCAAGAGACATCCATTCATTAGTTTAACTCTTTGAGGGTCACAGAAGATGTAAGCTATCCTCGAGGAAATACATCCAAGAACAATTGTAGCGGCCCATTGAGTCAGAACTGATCCCACGCCAACTGTGTGAGAACCATTTTTGTGAACCACTAAACTGTTAAAGGCCTGCTGTATATTCATTATAACATACTTTTCAGTTTTGAACCAGCATATCATACACTGTCCTGACTATTCCACTGTCATCAAAGAACTACTATGACAAGCATTAAATTACGCTTATCTGCGAATAATGCTCTAATTTTCTGGCCCCAAAATTTGTGCAACACACTTAACAATGGATGGCCCAGGAACAATGATAAGAAGCATGTACAGTATATTTTATAGACAGTGCAATCTGTCTTTTTAAAAACAGAAGAGCTTTTTTGTCATACAGAGGATATTGACATTTTGGCTGTATGACCTTAAAAAAGTAGAGCATTTCTGTCATTTTGAGGATCTTTCACTTGTTTTTTCCAGTAGGTCCTTAAAAATAGCAGAACACTCCTGTCGTATAGAGCATGGTCACCAACCTGTTGATCGCAAACTACTGGTTAATCTCTGGGACTTTTGGGACATCGTGAAAATATTAGAAAAAAATGTATTACTACATCAGTGTCCTCCCAGTCTGGAGAGTGACCAACAGGCATGCATTTTGCCCCTGAACAAGCCCATACGCATTGCCGCCCTCCAGGCACGCAACCTGCAGCTCCAGCTAAAAGCCCAGTCCCCAAACCTGACCAGAAGTATCAGCGCACGCACACCGGGTCACCTCGCAAGCATACAAATGAGAGTGACAGAGGGCAGCAAAATGCCTGTGCACGCATCAGTAGTTTTTGCATGTTAATATGGCTCAAAGTATGCCTTTGCTAACTAAAAATGAAGGCACAAATATAACTCCATAAATGTGCACCATCAAAAAAATTCTTATGGCTGCATTGACCAGTCTCTCTTCACCATTTCTCACCCACAACACTGAGCCAACAAGGCACAAACCAAAAGCCCGACCCCCTACAATGATTCACAAAAGTAGGGGAAACAAAAATGCGGCTCAGGGGCCAGGTGAGACCATGACTCATTTGTCTTTGCATCAGTGTAGAAATAAAATAAAAATTAAAAAAATAATGCAAATATGGTAAAATACAACCACCAATAACCAATAATAACACAAAGCTTTGTAAAGACATAGCTTTTATTATAGAGCACTTTTTAATTTACTTTCTACAAAATAAATCAGTAAACATCCAAGTGTTTATTTCTTGATGATTATTTGTCTTCTTCCCACTCCTTTTTGAACCAAATGATTCTGTTTATATGTGTTTTGTTTATATAAATGTATTTTGATGTTCTGTGTATCTGCCATATTTGTATTTATATGTGCATATATGCATATACATATATTATATATATATTATATATATAACAAAACAACAATATATATATATTATTATTACTATTATTATATACATATATACTGCGGGTGCAGTGTGTTCAATAATGTAAAATGTGTGCTTTTATTTTGTGTAGCTCGAAAGAAAGAATCAATCAGTCAAATTATGTCTAATAAAAACCCAAATTCAGTATCTCAGAAAATTGATATTGATCACAATGATATTGTGAAAAGGTTCAGTATTGAAGACACCTAGTGTCACACCCATTCTAATGAGCTAATTAAAAAACAACAACACCTACAAAGGCCTTTAAAGGGTCTCTCTATCTAGAACCAGAGGCTACACAATAATGGGGAAGACTGCTGGCAGCTCACAGAGCTTTGTGTCTAAACATATTAACAGAAAGTCTCAGAGAGTAAAAGGTGTGGTAAAAAAAAAAGTGATGAACCCCACCGTGGAGAGGATTTTGAAACAAAACCCATTTAAAAATGTGGGGGAGATTCACAAAGAGGGGACTGCAGCTGGAGCGACTGCTTCAAAAGCCACGCACAGACGTATGCGAGACATAGGTTTCAGCTGTCGTATTCCTTGTGCCAAGCCACAAAAGACAGTGGCAGACTCACATGGTCTGTCACATAGTCACATGGACTAAGGACTGGACTGTTGCAGAGTGGTCCAAAGTTACGTTCTCTGATGAAAGTCGATTTTGCATTTCCTTTGGAAATCAAGGTCCCAGGGTCTGGAGGAAGAGAGGAGAAGCACAAAATCCACCTTGCCTGAGGTCCAGTGTAAGGTTTCCACAGTCAGTGATGCTCTTAGGTGCCATCTCATCTGCTGGTGTGGGTGCATTGTGTTTTCTAAGGTCCATGGTCAGTGTAGCCGTCTACCAGACGTTTTAGAGCACTCAACCCCAGCGATGTCAGACCCAACAATGCAGAAGAGCTGAAGACTACTATCTGAGAACCATGGGCTCTCATAACATCTGGGGAGTCCACAGACTGATCGACTCCATGCCACGTTGTATTGCTGCACTAATTGAGGCTAAAATAGCCTCAACCAAGTACTGAGTGCTGTACGTTTTCATACTTTTCGGTTGGCCAACATTCCAAAAATCCATTTTTTTTATTGGTCATATGTAATATAATTTTTAAGACACTGAATTTGGGATTTTCATTAGTTATATTAATCAAAATCTTGAAATAAATCTTATGTGTATAATGAACGTATATAATATACAAGTTTCACTTTTTTTTTTAATAAAAAAAATCTACCTTTTATATATTATATGTGTACACACACACACACACACATAGATATACATATAATTTAATATATGATGTAAATATATACTGTATATATATTTTAGGCATATATAATACTCACATACACACACACACCAGCGGTCAAAAGTTTTAGAACACCTCAATTTTTCCAGTTATTTATTGAGATTCTAGCCCAATGAATAGTTTGCAAGTGGTGAAGTGCCAAAGGTTAAAAAAAGGTAAGGTTACCCAAAACTGAAAAATAATGTATATTTCAGAATTGTACAAAAACACCCGTCACCCGTGACCCACAAAATGGGTCAACAATTTAAATCTGTTCAGCAGAAATGGAGGTGTATCAAGCCTTGGCAGTTGGTGCAACTAATTCCTAGCAGTGTTCTTACTTTTTACCTCCTTTGTCAGCATAAACACTGTTCCAAACACAGTGTGTTAATACAGCACATCCTTGTAAACTGATGTTCACGAGGCTGTAGTCTCGATAGCATCAGCATCAACATAGTACAGCATCAGTTCACAACAGCACTGTACTAGAGAAAGTCATTTTTTGCTACCAAAATGCCAACAAAAAAGGAAATTTACAATGGAAGAGGGACAATCCGTCTTAACACTGAAAAATGTAGGTTTTCAAAAACTTTTGACCAATAGAGATACACACATATATATATATATATACACATATAAATATACATATATATAAACATACAAGATTCCTGTCATTTAGACAATTTTTGACTAGTACATTTGGTAATACAGCCTTAAAAACAGCAGAGCAATCCATAGGTCTGTAAAAACAGTAGAGCGTTCCTGTCATTTAGAGGATCTTTCGTTAGCTTTTTTGCTATATGTTCTTACAAACAGCAGATCGCTCCTGTCATTTAAAGGATTTTATACTTTCATTTTGGGCAGGATGTCCTTAAAAACAGCGATGTGTTCTTGTTATTTAGAACAAGGAACTTTATTATTTTGTCAGCAGGTCCTTTAAAACAGCAGAACATTCCTGTCATATTGTAGAAGAATCTTTGACTAACATTTTGACTTTAGGCTCTTATAAACAGTACAGCATTCCCGTCATTTAAAGAATCTTTGATTAGCTTTTTTGCAGTTCATCCTTAAAAACAGTAGACACTAGGTTCTTAAAAACAGTGCTGCTGTCAAAGAGATGATCTTTTACTGCCATTTTTGACAGTAAGTCCTTCAAAACACCAGAGCATTTGTGTCAAATAGAAAAAATTTGACTAGCAATTTTGCAGTAGGTCCTAAAAAAGTCATGTCATAGAAAGGATTTTTAACAGGTGTTTTTGCAGTAAAACAGCAAATTCCGCCATGGAAGATCTTGAATAGCGTTTCGGCATTATGTCTTTAAAAACACAATGCAGTTCTGTCATTTAGAGAATCTTTGAATGGTGTTTTTGCAGTAGGTCCTAAAGAGTGCTCCTGTCACAACCGATATGAATGACAAACACAATACAGAGGCAAAGGTGCCTGTCAGGCTATGTTTGCCTAGAAAGACACCAGCAGGGGGTTTAATGACGGCTCAGCGTGCAGAAAATATCACGCCACTAGCCATTTGGCAGCCTTTAGCGTGGGTTTTAAGGGGGCTTGAGTCAGCTGCAGATTCCTGTGTCCCTGACTTGACAGATGATATCCAGGCTGTGTGCGTCCGCCGCTAATAGCTGCTCTTCTGCGTGGGCTGCGTGGACAAAAACACGCCTGCACCTAGTTCTGTGGACGTGTGTCCCCTCTACCGGCCCAGGACACAATCTCCACGCCGCCCGTGTCGCCCTCTCCCCCCCTTATTTAGGTAGCTAATTCTGTAGCGATTTAGCCAAGCTAAATCTCAGGCAGGAAGAGCTAATGCTAGCCAACTTAAATGTTTCCCCCGGCATCAAAGCTGAGAGCACGGCGGTGTTCAAGTGTTGCGGGTCCTCCGTTGGCGTGTGGCTCTATCGGCAACGCGACACCTTACGGGTGACACGCACTTCGGTGGCCATTGAGTGGAAATTAATTGAATTGGAGCGGGGTCCTACCTTTAGCAAATTAGACGTCGCCATGTTCCCTTAACTTATAGTCTCGTCGAATCTCGCGTGAACCTGGAGGCATATCGCATCGCTCTCCTCCTGTATGTACTGTACACGCTTACAATGCAATACATTATAATATACGTCAAATAAAAGTTATATTTATTTAGAATACTAACTCAATGTGGCAAGTTTCTTTTCTTACGCTTTGTATAATTATTATCAACACAGAGTTTGTTAAAACGCCATCTATACAACACCACTACCACTAAACTGCCAGGTTTATTGTAGCACTACTGCATTATTATTGTGAAGTCAATGAACTAAAATAGCTATTGCTAAGGTATATATGAAGGTCTCTTCAGTATTATCTCCACTGTGACAGTTACTACTACTGCTCTACGTGAGTTATGTGCAGACAGCTGTGGAAAACCACCAAGGACAGGTTTTGTATTTGTTATCATTCTTTGTCTATATGGCAACCTTGGAAGTGTGTTTTCTCACACAAGAGGGAGCACAAGAATCCCTCCTTTAGTTGAGAAAAAAGATCCTCTTACAGTGGCGGCAGGAGAAAACTTGTAGTTGCTTGCTCAGTTGAAATTACATTTGCCAGCCATATTTCAGTTTTGTTGTGAAAAATGTATAGTTTAGCTTGATCGCGTTACAGAGCCGAAATGACTGAAGTGTCATTCTCCAGGTGTGCGCGCACGGCACGTTGCTGAAGGCATTCATCGTGAACGCCGAGGAAATAACTAGTTTAGTTTGCCGTGTTGATGCACTCACTGGAATGTGCTGATTCGACTCTGATTTGGTCACAGTCATTCTTTGCAGTGATTTCTTGAATTGTGTAAATAGTGCAATTGTGATAACTAGCAGGGTCAAACGTCCTGATTAAATCAAGTAGCCTTCTGACAATTGGTCGAAAGGCTAGTTGTATTGATAAAGCTGCACATTTTTAAACCCATCACCCAGGCGAGACATAGCTCGTATACATAGAAAGGAGTCATAAAACAGTCACTATTGACATACATTGTTTGTTATTGTTATCAGTTACCACCCATCTCAAGTTATTTCTAGCCGTGTAAACACATTTCTTCCCAGCATTATTCACTACTGTGGACTACTTTGTTTACGTTTGGCAGGACTGTTTTGAAAGTCTTCCTGAAGTATGACGTAAAACAACCAAACACTCTGATTGGCCGAGGCACCGTAGACGTCATCACAACGCGACATGTCTTTATTAACAGCAGCAGTTGCAGTAATGGGGAAATGAATGAAGGTTTAAACTGCTATTTGATGGCGACATAGTGGCGGAAAACAGCCGGAATAAAGCAACTAAAAGCCGGATGCCTCGCTGGACGCCACATACGAGAGAGAAGTGGGAGGAGGCAGAGGAGGGGAAAGGTGCCGCTTCCGGTGCGGCAGCGTGATAATGCTTGAATCGGCACGCTGCCGAGGTACTTGACGCTCGTGCTTCTGGACCAGGGAACATTCGGAAACCGCTTCATCGAAAAGCACCACTGTTGGCGAAAGGGACTAATGTGGGACCGGACTACTGCGGTTCAAAGTGGCAGAGAGAAGTTTGCTGAGCAGTTCACGGTGAGCTTGTCTGGTGGCCGTCAGTAGGACACGTGGGTTGTTGCGTTTACTTTGGTATGCTTGTATGTCATGTTTTTTCTTGTGTACATTTGTCTTGCTTCATTTGTCTGGGCCAAACGTGGGGTTACACTTAACACTTACACATTATACATGTATTAGACATTTATTTACATACATTATAAATACATATTGGACATTTCAGATCAAATATTTCATTTGTCAAGTGCTCAAATGTGCCCTGCGATTGACTGGCGACCAGTCCAGGGTGTACCCCGCCTCTCGCCCAAAGTCAGCTGGGATAGGCTCCAGCAAACCCGTGACCATAATGAGGATAAGCGGCATAGAAAATGAATGAATGAAGTGCTCAAATAAATGTTGAATAATTGTAAAATGGAAAGCGTTAACTGTCCTACTTTTGGCCCACCTTGTCTAGTCATGCATACTTCAAGGTGTTCATTAATATCTACTTTGGTCGTTTTAAAATGTGCCAGAACGTAATATATGAATGTTGCATGTATTTTGGATTTGGGTATTGAACTGGAGGCCCACCCCAAAACATAAAACTTGATTTCAAATCATGAGACTGCTTCCGGGCGGCACGGTGGCTGAGTGGTTAGCACATTGGCCACACAGTCAGGAGATATGGAAGACCAGGGTTCAAATCTCGGTTGGGCATCTCTGTGTGGAGTTTGCATGTTCTCCCCGTGCGTGTGTGGGTTTTCTCCGGGTACTCCGGTTTCCTCCCACATTCCAAAAACATGCATGTTAGGTTAATTGGCGACTCTAAATTGTCCATCGGTATGAATGTGAGTGTGAATGTTTGTTTGTCTATATGTGCCCTGCGATTGACTGGCGACCAGTCCAGGGTGTACCCCGCCTCTCGCCCAAAGTCTGCTGGGATAGGCTCCAGCATCCCCGTGACCCTAATGAGGATAAGCGGTACAGAAAATGAATGAATGAATGAGACTGCTGCCCCCTTGACCCGGACCCGGATAAGCGGAAGAAAATGGAATGGAATGAAGAGCAACTAACATTTTTGCAGCAGATTTCTAAAAACGCCAGCATACTCGTGTCTTACAGAGGATCTTGGAGTGAGTGCCGGTGTCATACAGAGGATTTTATCAGTATGGCCGAAAAACAGCAGCAGATTCTTGTCATATAAAGAATCACATTGTCTAGTGTTTTTGGCAGTAGAATATTTTTAGAAATCAGAGCGGGGGAGGATCTTTGACTAGTGTTTTTGCAACAGGTTTCTAAAAACAGCAGCGCTCTTCTGCCAAATAGAGGATCTTTTGCTAGTTTTTTTTTGCAGTAGATCCATTTAAACAGAAGCGCTCGCCTGCTATATAGGAGATTTTGACTAACAAGTGGGTTGTACTTTTATAATAGTCCTTTGTACTGTACTGTGTCTGAGACAGGGTTAGGTAACCTATGGCTCAGGAGCCAGATGTGGCTCTTTGAATGACCACGTATGGCTCTCAGGAGTGTCTAAACACCATAACATTTATTTATAGTAATTTAGCATTGTCTTAAAATATATGTACCATATTTTGCTTTACAACAGGGGGTGTTCAAAGTGCGGCCTGAATTTAACAAAAAACTTTAAGGAAACTGCAAAAACTGAAAAATGAGCAGTAATTTTACCAAAAATAAAGTCAAAACATTAGTAGAAAAAATTTGTCATCTAACCAAAAAATGTTGTCATTTTTGCAAAATGTGGTTGTGGAAAAGATTATAATATTAGGGGAATAAAGTCAAAAAATTACAGGAAATTACAGAAATAAAGTCATAATTATGAGAAAAGTTGAAACAATTTTAAAATTTTAACAGCAGAAATTGAAAACAATTCTGTAATTTTATGAGTAGAAAGTCAAAATATTAAGAGAGAAAAAAATCACAATTTTATTAGAATAAACGTGTAATATTAAATATGTAATATAATATGTAATGTATGTAATTGTATGTTGTATGTAATATACAATGTCATTTTAGTAACAGAGTTCATTTTTGGTTTTTAATTGTTGCAATATTAAGAAACAATATTAAGTTGTAATTTTTTTAATATTAGGTTGGGGAAAATTAATTGGGAAGTTAAAATAGTGTGGGAATAAAGTCATAATATCACAAATAAAAATATAATGTTTGTTTTATAATGTATAATGTTTTGTGTAATTTTTTTTGCTGACATTTTAAAGTTAACATGACAGGAATCACAGTGTTAAAAATAACCTTCAAAATATAAAACCTTCTGAGCACTTTAATCCGCCCCAATTCAGAGACTTATTACTAAAATTGTTGGCACGCTTTAGTTGTATTAACTTAAAAAAAAAAAAACAGGATATGGCTCTCATGAAAATACATTTGAAAATATGTGTTGTTTATGGCTCTCCTAGCCCAAAAGGTTCCTGACCCCTGGTCTAAGGTATTGTACTGTAGACACCTCACAGAATTAAACAACATGTCCATCACTTGCATAGCAAACAATATAGCACAGGATGTTATCACACACCCACCGCATCAATATCTCATCCCACTACCTTCAGGGCGCAGATACACATCATCACAGTTCAGGAAGGCCGGTCCTGGGAAGTCTGATCCCTGCAGCCATAGCCGCCCTGAACAGCAGGCCCCGCTGAGCTGTCTGTCTTAATTTAGTAGTCCTGTTGATTATGTATTGTTACTGTTACTGTTTATGATATGTTCTGTTGTACCTGTTATGTTTTCCCCTGGGACCAATAAATCTAAATCCAGTTGGATACAGGAGACATTCCATTGTGATGTCCTTAAATCTTCTGTTCTTTAATCTTGTAGTGCTGACAAGCAATGGAGGGCCAAGCGGAGGAGAAGACGTGTGGGAAACTGAGGGCCGCCTGCGGTCTGTACAATAACAAGCTGAGGGACGTCTTCACATGGTTAGTTACCTCATTTCTTTGTAACTTTATCAGAGGTACTGCCGATTTCTAAGTCCATGGTCCAGATAATTCTCACATGCTGATGTTGATGGTCCCCCATACAGGCATCTGCTGAAGACCCTGGTCATGGGCCAGGTCTTGTCTCTGTTGATCTGCGGCACGGCTGTGAGCTGTGAGTACCTGGCCAACGCCGGGGTGGAGACACCTATGTTGCAGAGCTTCCTCAACTACGCCCTGCTGTTGCTCGTCTACGCCACCATTCTCAGCACCCACAAAGGTACCTTAAGCAAAAATGTATACACACTTTAAATAATTGTAAACTAGGTGTTTATTATAATTCATTTATTTTTCATCCTGTAAATAAATTTACAAGCATCATTCTGTTGTTTTGTCACCGCCTGTTCTCAAACTGATGTCCGTCGGGTCCAGACACTGCTGACCGTGCGAAGCGATGGAATAGCACACATCATGAAACAATTCTCTTATTTGCGTGCATTTGCGTTCAATGGTTTCTCTCAATCCAGCGACTGTCGCAGGTCTCATTGAGTAGACTTTGTCTTTTAGGTATGCCCATAAAAAGAAGTCTAGTGGTGTGAGGTCTGGTGAAGTTAAATAATAATGAATATAATCAGCCCGATATTGCCATAAAAATGTACTGCAATATGATATTTCTTTCTTTCTTAGTTCAGCGCAGACCTTCGCCAAGGCCAAACAGAGCTACACGTGTTCACTGACACGCTGCTAGAATAATCACATTGAGCGAACTCAGTTACTAAATGTGTACCACAATGTAATGTGTTTTGATATATAAGAACAATAGTAACACTTTATGTCTTTGTGTGTGTCTACAGGGGATCGTAACATCATTCAGGTTTTGAAAACCAAGTGGTGGAAGTATACGCTGATGGGTCTGGCGGACGTAGAGGCGAACTACACTGTGGTTAAGGCCTACCGCTACACAACGTTGACCAGCATCCAGGTGGGAGGAAACTACTTGTAAAAATAATATTGAATATTATTACAAACATTCATTTGGACAAATGGAAGCCTTCTCTTCACTCAGCGTCTTACCTCTAAATAATGCCCGGTACTCGCTGCAGTTGAGTGATGGCATTTTACTATGACCTGCATGGCATCCTGTGTTCCAGCTGCTGGACTGCTTCATCATTCCCGTCCTGATGCTCATGTCCTGGTTCCTCCTGAAGACTCGTTACAAGCTGCTGCACTTTATCGCCGTCACCGCGTGCCTGCTGGGCGTGGGCGCCATGGTCGGTGCCGACATCCTGGCTGGGAGAGACCGAGGATCCAGTAAGGACACTTTTGTAGCACTGCCTCTGTGTCTCTCCTCCTCTGTATCATTCTTGTTGTCCCAGTTAACCTTGCAGCCAGTGATGTGGTTCTGGGCGACAGCTTGGTCCTGATCAGCGCCATCCTCTACGCTGTGTCCAACATGTGCCAGGAGTTCACAGTGAAGACTCTGAGTCGGGTAGAATTCTTGGGCATGATGGGCTTGTTTGGGACGATTATAAGTGGAATCCAGCTGTAAGTTATCACGTGATAGGTACACCTGCAAAATCCAATGAGATTCAAAATGAGTAGAGTATGTTGTACAACACAGCAGCAACAGAACCATTGTTGTAATAGCAGCCAGGAGCAAGCCAGCATTAATACCGTTGTTGGAGTCACTGTAAACAACAGTGCAGCACTCATGATTTTCACACCAGTAGCTGACATTTTAAAGCGCATGCAGAGGTAGACAAATAATAGTAATAATAATAACAAAAATACCTGTTCATCATATGCAGAAATTTCTATCTCGTGAGGTTATTATAAAAAGCTACATCCGGAAGTTATTTACAGCCACAGGTGTTATTAACTAGATCTGGCGCTAATTATCCACCCCGGCGGTTATTTGCGTTTGTAGACCACGATGACTATACGAGACTTGGAATATCTGACAGTATCACACCTGTTTACAGCTCTTTATTGGGGAAAATAAGGAAAATACATTCAAAATTGCATTTCTGATTTTATGTGTATTACAGTTTGATTATTGTGCTATGGCTATTAATAAAATTTATAATTAAACATATTTTAAAAACAAACATGTAACTTTCTGCATGCCTAAACCTGTTCTCCTTTGCAGAGCTGCCCTTGAGATCTGTGCTGTCCGGGAAATAAAATGGAACTTTCACATCGGTAAGTCAACTCTTATGTCTTTACCACAGGTAACTGACTGGTGGTCCACGGTCCAAGTCCAGACCCACATGCTGTCCTATTTGTTAATTCTTCCCCCTGGCAGCAGTTTGTCTCATATCCTGAATTCTCATATGACTCCATTTACTTGGAGATAAAGAATTTATGTATCCATCTTAGAGACTGTGGCATTCATAAAAAGTGGCAATGTCAAACTGAGACAGAGCACAATGTTTCTGACCAAACATACCCGTCTCAGAGCACAATTTGATCAATCCACACCAATCCTGATCCATTCATTCACTGCCCAACATGCTAATTTCCTTGCACCATTCCAGCCCAGCTATAAAATCCTGCCTAGACAAGATAAAGCTTAACAGTCAGTTGTTAATTACATTCAGATATGGACATTAAGACTGTGCCAAATTCAATCATTAAATGTGATTAATTACAATCATATTTGGTGCACTATGTTTTTGTACTGCATGAATCCCATTTTTAATCTCTAACTTTACTGTTTATATACAAAAGTTGCCTTTTAATAACATTTATTTTTATGTATTGCACTTCTTGTGCTTGAGTAGTTGGGGGTAGAAAGCAATGGTCAGTAACACTCAGAAGTGGACATTGATTGGGTGTCATTGTGTTTGGGCATGTTGGGAGGGCAAGGTGAGAAGCGGAGAGAACGCGTTAAAATAGAGGAGCATGTGAGAGTTGTCGGTCCAATGAATTGGAAATGTACATTCCCAAAACACTCCAATGCTTACCACTGAAGCAGCACAAATTTAGCCTACCACATCAATGCAAAGCACTCAGTGCAGCCACAAATAATGTTAGTGGGAAAGACGTTAGCAATTTAGTAGCCATAGAATAGCTCTTTGTCAAATCAAACTCAAGGACACCCCACATTTTAGCAAGTCTGCCACCAACTGGCTGACAAATGTTCTTGCCAAGTGGATGGTGAAAAACTGCCGGTCCAAAACAAATTGGAAGATGAGGGGTTAACAGAGGTTTTGCAAACCACATCCATTGACCCATCATACAAGGCACCGTACAGGACTACAGCGTCCACCAACATCGAGAAGATGTACGACGGCAAAAAGAAAAACAAGCTAATGGTTTAGGTGGGGGTTCATCCAATTGTGTTGCTGTAACTAAAGATCAGTGGATTTTACTTTAACTGAAACGTTAACTTCAGTGCTCTGTATAAACCTGATGTTTGATTTCATTTTTATGGTTTAATTATTTGGCTTTGCCAAAACAACATAGCAATATGTGGACAAAAAGGTTGCAGGCAGAACGAGGGACTAGTCTCTGATATAGCAGGATGTAAATGTGACATCTGTGAAAAACAACAAATGACTTTATAAAGCCACTTTTTGTTACATACTGTACCACTCTTTTGATCTGCCGCAATAGTGTACTGAATTTCAATGGCAATACCTCAGACTGAGGGCTTTTCTCAGCAATTCTTTGTTGAGATTAATCAGATCAATTAACTACAGATCATAATGTATTAATCTCTCTCTTTAATCTCTTGACAACAATGATAGTCGATACAACTAAAGGCTACTAAATCATAACACAAGTTACACCTTGTGATGTTCTGTTGTCGCACCTTTTGGGAAACTGACCATTGAATTCGCCTCATATAGACACTTTTCAGAAATGACTACACTTGATGACTGTCTCTAACATCTGTGTGTGTGTGTGTGTGTGTGTGTGTGTGTGTGTGTGTGTGTGTGTGCGTGTGTGTGCGTGTGTGTGCGTGTGTGTGCGTGTGTGTGTGTGTGGTGTCGTTTCGTTGTGCAGGCATGCTGTTTGTGGTGTACGTGCTGTGCATGTTCGCACTGTACAGCTTCATGCCTGTGGTGGTGAAGAGGACAAGCGCCACCGCCGTTAACCTCTCACTGCTCACCGCCGACCTCTTCAGCCTCTTTTGTGGCATTTTCCTCTTCCACTACACAGTAAGTGGAACCACCATATGTTCCGCACTTAACACGTCACAGAACACGTCAATTTTAGGCATACAAAGTGCTCCAATATTGGATCAAGTGCTTTAAAGGGACTACCGTTGGAATGCTTTTGTCATGTTTTATTGTGTAGTGTAATGTAGCGTTTTATTGGGAACGTTAGATTTTGATAACCAATTCATATTTTGTGTGGTAAGATGGCTAAATAATTGAATGATTATTGTAATTTGTTTAATAATACTTAATTCAATAAAGACCTGCTTTTGTAAGTAAATTAGACGAACAGTAGAGCTAAATCTGGCTTCTTATTCAATGGCTTTAGCGTTTATAAATTATGAATTAATCTAGTTAACTATCAATTTGTAAGAAATAATAATCTTGCAGTGATGTTTTTATGGAGTAATTTCCTTGTGTATAGTCTCCCTGTCTTTTCCCTGCCGTGTTTGACAGCACGGCCGCTGTCCCATGTTTCCATGGAAACAGTGAGCAGGAGCATCACTGCTTTTAAATTGGACTACGAGGCACCAATGTTTGTCCTGAACAAATTCTGCCTAGCAACTCGCAACCATGTCACGTGAGAAAGTGTGAGAAATGCGAGCTATCTGTGCATTTCAATGCTGTTTTTGTCTTTAAAGTGATCTTGTGTTTGAAGATGCACCTATATGTAAAAGGATATTAACATTTCCATTTGGTGTACCTCTGCCCCGCCCAAACCCTGCAGTTCTCAGCGATGTACATCATGGCGTTCGTCCTCATCATGGTAGGTTTTGTCACGTTCAACGCCATCCCCACGTACACCACTCAGCCTGAGCCAGACTCCGGGGACCCATCGGACCAGGAGGCGCAGAGCGCCTCGGACCGCCTGCTCCCGGCCAACAGCGGCGGCGTCCAGAGACACGGAGGGCTGATGGCGGTGGCTGCACTATGACCACAGAGGAAGTCTTTCTGTTTTAAGAAAGGCAGCTGGAGGTCACCAGAGTGATTGTTCCACAGTATCTTCCATCGAGTTGATGAAAGTCACAATGACATTATTGTTACAAAAACAATTCTTCTTATCCGCGGCATAAAAACTACTGACTGTTGTCCTCATCAAATCACATTACTGCACTGCTGATGCTAATTTGTTACACAAAAAACCTCTCATTTTGTATTTATACTCTTTTATTGGCACTATTGTTTTAAATTCTGTACTGCAAGGACGGGCATAGTGTGACCGCGGGTCGTATGCGGGCCGTTGTATTTTTTGATGTGGCTTTAACAGCCCAACTATATTTTACATTTATTATATTCATTATTTCCCTGCAATTGTTTGCGTGCTCATTGGTAGGTTCAATAACCAAATGTTGCCTTTGACCTCCTAAGACGTTTTTTTACTGCTATTATTTGCCACCAAATGTCAAGGAGCTAAAAGTTCCTGGAGCACAAAGATTTGAAAACCTGAAAAGACCTACCTGAAGGCATGCGAACAAAAACGGCCCCGCAAATCCCACTCCAACACCACTTCTTGGTAAAGTTCTTGTGGTGGAAAATGGGCTCCTGGCTTTTTATTCGCTGTTCTGATGTAGTTTTGTCATGTATTATTACTGTGCCTGCTTGTTTTATTCATCGCCTTTCTTAACAGAACAATCCCAGGGCTGTCTTTTCGTGTTTGACTTAAATATCAGCACATGTCCAACAAGTTTTTCTGCATGGAAGTTCATAGTTTTGTTTACGTTAGATTTCATGTAATGTTGGACCAACACTTTTGTGCAACGGTGAATATCAAGTGAATTAGGTCAAATGAAGTGACTTAGTTGAAGTGTACTTTTTTGGTGTCTAACAAAATCAGTAAAAACTGCTGATCAGAGGCTGATAAAAAAAAAAAAAGATGACATGCTGTATCTATTGTTACAATAAAATGATTTGATGAAATGTGTCTTTTCTGTGATTTGCACACATTGCAATGATGACTGAAAGGCATTCATATCTGCTATTATGGTTGCGCTGCTACACGTTGAGTCCTGCTTTTCATATTTAGTGGCAATATTGTTAATGTTCCCTCTGCAATGGCAAATACATTGTGTATCTGTGCTTGATAATCGCCGTGACTTCTTTGCACGTTAGTATCCCATCACCTCTCACCCCCTTAAGTAGTCACCTGATCCGGATTTTGCGCACCTTTGTGCACCGGCTCTGCGCCCCCTGCAGGCTGCAGCCTCACGCTGCGTCATAATGGTGGCGGACGACCGGACGGCAGGAGCCCAGTAAAGATCCATCGTCGCCTTGCTTCTATCACAAGCAATCCAGAGGCTGAAGAAGGTACGATGGTGCATTTTTACACGCATGCTGCTGCTAAGGAGGGAGGCTGTGAAGCGGATTATGAAAATGGCGCTCGGTGTTTGCTAATCACGCTGCAGATTAGTGCGTGGAGAGAGCCTGTTATGTGAGCAGAATGTTTCAGATGGCTGGTGCGTTGCCATGCATGCAGTATAACGGTGCGGTTGTGACGTTCGTGGCCGCGCGCCGTGGACAGCTCCGGTGCTGCAGGCCGCCTCTTCCTCATCTTCTGCTCTTTGCAGGACATTTCTCAGCACCACATCCTCTGAAGACGACAGAAGCAGGCACCATGAAGCACTTCCTAAGGTATTGTTGTTTACTCCGTATTATATGCATGTAAAGGAACTCCCGCTGCGCCCGTTACAGCCCCCATATTGATTCCCACACAGCGCACAGCTTCTATTAATAGCTGCCCCCTTGCAGTTATCCTGTCACTGCAGACTAATGTAGATTTAATGTAGATTTGTTGCACGTGTCATTTGGATGGTCATTGTTCAAGAGGTTCTGTTTCTTTTCTGCTTGTTTTTCTGGTATGTTTATTATTATTAGTACATATGTATGTATGTGTATACATATATATGCACACTGTATGTGTGTATATGTATGTATGTACTGCATAAATATGTGTATGTGCACAGTATGTGTATGTATGCGTGTACGAATATGTGCATGTATACATGTATATATATGTGTGTGTGTGTGTGTATATGTATATATATGTATATATGTGTATATGTATATGTATGTGAATGTGTGTACATGAAATTAGTATTATTATTATTATTATTTTCTTCTTTCCCCTGTATTTTTGCTCATTTTGCTCTGTGTCGGTTCTGGTTGTTGCTGAAATTGTGATTATCACGGTTGTTTATAATATGGTTGAAATATGTCTGTGAAGTTCTTCTGCACCCTTTCTTATATCCCTCACCCCATCCCCCACCTGTCCCTTTTCAGGTCAGGTCCGGCATCGAAATGTGGGGCAACAAAAAATCATAATAAACGCAGTCAAATGTCAAGGGAGACTCATTTGGATTATGAAGTCTCCCTTGGCAAAGCAATTTTGCTCAGCACTTAAAGGCAGCTTGACTTCCATTCAGCTGTTATGATGCTGGACAAGACAAAACAAATAAAAATAAATTCAATTTAAAAAAAAATCGCTGCCCCCTTACTTTTACTGTACGTGCTGGATTTATTGATCAGGGGCAGTTTTTTGGCTTCTTTAAACCCAATTATCTCCAAGGGGTAGACTATGAATGGGGTGTTTTTAACAAGAAGGATGTGTGTTGGACTACATCTCCTTGGTGTCTGACTAGGCAAAGTGATCAAAGCTCACAAAAGAGCAAAAATATCCACGATGGCAGCTTGTCACTAAAAAACACAAGCAAATGTTTTTTGATAAGAGGTGCATACAATCTGGATGAAGGTGAAGATGAAGGTGTGTTGTTTTGTGTATGGGACATGCTGCAACAGAGGTGCGGCAAGACGATCCCGGACCGGTTGAGGTGCTTCTTACGGCTACTAGAAAAACCATCACTAGGAACTGGTATAAGCTATTGAAGAAATATGGACAATGGAGAGAGTGACCCACATACTACTGCTGACGGGAGACTTGTTCCAACAGAAATAGACAAAGTATGCAGAAAGTATTTAAGGATACTATGTAAAGTATTTTTACTTTACTTTACTTTTTTTTTACTTTTTTCTTTCCTGGTTTTGTGCAAAGTTTTGAAAAACTCAGTAAAAATAAAGTAAAAAATTAAAAAATAGCCAAATGTTGAAATTGCGTCTCCAAGGAGTCTTGAATGCAGCATTGTCCGACTACGTACTGATTTCAGGAGGGTTGCAGTGCTGCATTCCATTAAACTGGGAAAAGGAAACGTGATCAAGGCTTCCAAAAAATGATTGGTCGGGATTGCTAACTTTTTATTTCATTTATTTTTTGTTTTTGACTGGAGCTCATTGAGGGACATATGGGATATGTTCCATAGTTCCAAGTATTTTAATAATTTTTACACATTTGAATGGGACGCGCATGAAAGTCACACCCAGAGGTGGGATGTTTCCCACTTCCAAGCAGGCTCAAATGCAGCATGGTCAGGTCACTTTCTGGTTCTTTGAGAGTTACATTTTTTTCCAAATGGGTGTCATTGTGCAATCCGTAGCAGAAACACAACCGGTTCTGCGCATGCGCGAGACCTATGATACATCACTTTCTCCTTTTTTAAAACAAAAAAAAGTCATGAAAAAGCATCTCTTGCCATGGCAGAGGGAATACTAACAATATGCACGGGACCTTCAAAGCCAAACGCCCCAAAAGTGGAACAATTTGGAGCTCAACTGAAATGAAACTCAAGCCTCCAACAGAACTTGGGAGTTTAGATCATTATCATGCATGACGTCACCCCTGAGTGTCTAAAAAAGTAGCACCATAAGTATGTTTGTGTGATGACGCCACAGAAAAACACGTTGAAGGCATCCGTCCGGAAATAACAAAAGTCTTTTCTCATTGTTCACGAGGTTCTGTTTTTCTCGTGTTTTTTTTTGTTTGTTTATTATTATTAGTACGTACATATCTATGCGTATATATATATATATATACATACGCACGCAGTGCTTTAAAGACACTAACGGTTACCATGGGGATGAGGAAGCTCTTCATCTTACACAAGCATGGTTCCTTTTTCCCATGGCGTGCATACGTCCTTTTCACAAAATGAGTCATGAGTCCACGGGTGGGCAACCTTTTTGGGTTAAAAAATGTGGTGGAGGGGCCATCTAGATATAGGTGGTCATCAAACAGAAAAACATACTTGCTAACGATCGAACTAGACGCAAACACCCACAGCAAGTTAACGCATCCCATGAATCTTTTACTGCATGGGTGATTAACAACTACTAAGCGCTAAAAACAACACAAAACTTAAAGTCACTTCAAACTGTGATTGAAACCAAATGCCCGCAAGGCATGCTGGGTAGACCAGCGGCAACAACAACAAGAACTACAAAGAATAAAGTGTTGGATATCAAGAGTATGTTAACTCTTCCTTGTTTACTTTTCTGGTGGCCTCCTCAACATATTTTGCCATCAAGCAAAAATGGGACAAACACAAAAAAGGTTGGGAGTACCACAAGCTACCCAGCATGCCTTGCAGCAGGGTTATATGGGTGTTTTTTGGCATGGGTATTGTGCGTAGATATGTACTGTATTTATATGCCCACATGGTGCAGTAGGTAGCACTACGTGTGCGTTGTTTGGATGGCTTCTTCGTACAAGATACAGATTGCATTTGACTATTTTGCCAACTCAAACGTGCCACAATAGCACTGCAAGTCACGCTGTTTTTACGCTCGATGCCCTTCCTGGCACAACCAAGCCTGGGAATGTGGAGGGGCTCAAAAAGAAGCACATTAAGATCCTGGAGGGGACCAGCCAGTCTCCAGACATTCATCCCTTAGTCAATTTGTGGAGGCAGCTGGAACCTTGAGTTGCCAAGCGACATTCAAAATAAACAGAATTTGCTGTATTTCGCTCCAAATCCTCTTGTCTTCTTCCCCTCCAGGGTTTTGACCCAGTTCTTCGTGTTCCTCTATTGCAAATGTCTGTGGCGAGGCCTCAAGTTTGTGGTGCGGAAGTTCACCGGACGATGTGAGCTGCAGCGGATCTGCTACAACAACAAACACGGCGCGCGCAGGACGCTCAAGATCGGTACAAGCTCCAAAATGTTCATGCCGTAGATTTGAACTTTGATTCATGTTCTTACATTTGTTTGTTTACAGAGTCATCCCTGAGGTACTCCAAAAGTGAGGTAAATGTCTGGGAATTCTTGGATTACGGTAATCCTCATGCTTCCAATTTTGCGGCTTCACGCTATCACATTTTGTCAAAAAGTATTCATATTTAGGCAAATTGCCTAAATTAAGTATTTTCAAGCAGAAAATGGCTAAATGAAGTAAAATAGCAACATACAGCACATTCCTAGGCGTAGTGATGATATGTAGTAATCAACACTGGCCACTAGGTGTCAGGAATGTTGTATTGATGAGACATTAGCCACTGCAGGACGTATTCCACAGAACAGAACTGAACTCTTCCGATGCCAACATGTCTTTATTATGTCGTAGGAGAGTAAAGGTGACTATAGGGGTGTTATTTCATATCTAGAGGGCTCAAATGTTTAAAAGACATATATTTAGACGCCCGTGAACAGGTTTTTGATGACATAACTACCAAAATATTCTATTTATAAATAAGGAATACTACTTTATGGAAATTCACTTTTCATGGTTGGGTCTGGAACAAATTAACCACGAAAAACGAGGTATTACAGTCATCTTTTATGATCTGCACTCAAAGATGTGCACCTTTTTTATGGACACAGAAGGCCTACGGCTATATCGCTATCAAATATCTGTGTTCATCATTCATTCACCTCACAGGTGTTGCATATGAACACGCTGATGTGACAGCAAGATTATTGCTCAGGTGTGCATTAGGCTGGCCACAATAAAAGGCCACACCAGATGTGTAGTATTACTGTATTTGTTATATAAGTTTTGAATACTCACTAAGACAGAAGTAGACATCTTTGTGAGTAATATTTTACTTAAGGCTTTTTCTGAACAAAAAATGTTTTGAGTTAAGCTCAGGAAAATGGGGCAAAAACAAAATTGTATTAGTTACACCACTGTTGGGGCCGCACGGTGGCTGAGTGGTTAGCACATTGGCCACACAGTCAGGAGATTTGGAAGACCTGGGTTCAAATCTCCGTTGGGCATCTCTGTGTGGAGTTTGCATGTTCTCCCCGTGCGTGTGTGGGTTTTCTCCGGGTACTCCGGTTTCCTCCCACATTCCAAAAACATGCATGTTAGGTTAATTGGCGACTCTAAATTGTCCAAAGGTATGAATGTGAGTGTGAATGATTGTTTGTCTATATGTGCCCTGGGATTGACTGGCGACCAGTCCAGGGTGTACCCCGCCTCTCGCCCAAAGTCTGCTGGGATAGGCTCCAGCATCCCCGTGACCCTAATGAGGATAAGCGGTACAGAAAATGAATGAATGACACCAGTGTTGTTAAAACTTGTTTTTACAACTATAATAATATCTATAGAAATATGCAGCAAAAAGGCAAGCTGCGGACTGCAA
Source organism: Oostethus manadensis (assembly GCA_024372805.1). Classification (NCBI taxonomy): domain Eukaryota; kingdom Metazoa; phylum Chordata; class Actinopteri; order Syngnathiformes; family Syngnathidae; genus Oostethus; species Oostethus manadensis. The sequence goes on from QODF01000021.1 coordinate 1,620,261, forward strand.
ATGGCTCCCAGGAGCCTCCACTAACACCTTTTTCTGTAGCTGCTGCAGTCCGCCCTCAGCACACATCCGGACAAAGTGGAGAAAAGCATTGAGGACATCATGGCTCTGAAGAAGATCAACCCTGACACCAACCCTCAGTGAGTCCTCTCACGTTTGTGCCAGATAAAAAAGATCTGAAAATGTTAACAATGAGAACACCAGAACATCCCCCAAAAAAGCCAAATGAAGTGAAGACGGTAGAGAAGCTAATTGACAAAAATGTTGTTCTCCGGAAAGCAACAAATTCCTTCTCAAATATGCAAAGAATTATTCATATGGAACACGCCACCCCCCCCTCCCCCAGGTTGGGCATCTCCCTGCAGGCCAGCCTACTGCAAATTGTGGGCTACAGGAACCTGCTGGCCCAGGTGGAGAAGCTGCGCCGAGAACCGTACGACTGTGAGAATGCAGAACACGAGGAAATGCTGATGAAGGTGCAACACAATAATAATTATTATTGATATTATTACTATTATTACTGCATCTGGGTTTGCGCAAGTTCAGGGGTGTCCCGACACATATTGACAGATGGAAGGATGCGAGGAACACTCATCATTATATTTGGTGATGTGCTGAGAAGTTATAGATGTAAAAAAAAAGCTTTTTCATACCAGTGACAAAGCGTATTATTAGTAGTATCTTTGCAATTTGCTCTCCTCCCCCCGTTTTTGCTGTTTTCAAAATAGTTCAACTTATACAATAAATAATCTTTGCAAATGTAACATCACAACTTCTACCAAATTGTATTAGTGTATTTCAGCTCAGGACATTGTTACATTCCGCTGTGCTTTGTTGCCTTCCTGCGTGTGCTGCAGCTGTGGAAGGAGCTGCGCCCCGACACCCCTCTGAGCAGCCGCATCTCCAAACAGTGGTGCGAGATCGGTTTCCAAGGCAGCGACCCCAAGACGGACTTCCGAGGCATGGGCCTGCTGGGGCTCCACAACCTGCTGTAGGCTCCCGTCCGCCACTCGTCCAAGATGTCATGGCCGTGCGAAGGTGTTAAAAGCTCATGTGGGCGCTCTCTGCGTGCAGGTACTTTGCAGAGCACGACAAGGCCACGGCTCTGCAGATGCTGCACGACTCCCTGCAACCAAAGCACAAGTACGTGGGACCATTTCAGCTTTATCGCTGTATGCTTTCAATTGGTCGCATAATGTTGTGGTTTTCAGTGTGACACTGCTGTTACCCATGATCACGTTCTACTTCACGACATACACTATATGGACAAAAGCATCGGAGCTGGTCCAAAATGAACAATTATGTTCCGGGGCAACTGAAAGGCTCGCCTGATTGATTCTAATCCCAAACTAATTGTGTCCATATAGTCTATTCTCGTCATTATTGCGACAGCGTGATGCCATCCACTGCTTCATTTGCTTCTGTGGTTTGCCATCAGCATCTCAGTGAGCTTCTGTCTCCTCCTTCTTCACCTCTGTTGCCACCCACGCTTCTCTCTGTGTCGCTCACACCCACTGCAGGAGTGCACACGGGAGGCAAAGGTACTCCATTTCACTTTCACTCACCCGCCTATGTAACTATTGCACCCATTTCAATTGCAGTTTGTGGTCCATGTAAGACTCACATTACAGTAGTGCATTTCAATTGAATAATTTACTGAATTGTTTTTATCGTAATTTAAAATAAAGGAAAGGAGTTTGCGCACATTTTTTTTTTAATAATAATGTTTTCAAGACATTGAAAAAAAATGGACCCACCTTCTGTTTAGCCTCAACTGCTTCACACGATTAGAATTGATGACCATATATTATAAGAAACAGGTTATTAGAAGTGCATTGTTTAAATGTATTTGTAAATGTAAAATCCTCATTCTTGTGCTCGCATGCAGACAACGTATGGCTTTGAATATGTATGTGTGTGTGTGCACGTGTGTGTGTCCTTCACAGCGAAGCAAACAAGGCTGAATGGGAACAGCGAAACCTTGAGAAAGCCATCGGGTAAGGCCCCTCCCCCCCAGTAAATACTACACTCATATCATTTTCACCAGGAAACTAACTTCATGATTTCATTCTTTTTTTAGAACAAAGATAATGTTATGCAGAAAATATATTTTTTGAATAATAAGTAAAATTAAATTAATTAATTCATATTAATAAGTAAATAGTAAGTCACAATTTTACAAGAAGTGAAGGGTTTGTGGGGGTCATGCATTTTTCAAAAAGGTAAAGCTGTCATTTTAGGAGGCTTTAGTTACAATACTAAATAAAACTTTTAAAAAGACAAAAGATAAGGAGAATAAAGTGTATTTCATGTCAATGTAATCTACAGTATAAATACATTTGAGAGGAATTAAGTGGTAATATGGAAAAAACCAAATAATTGTTGCAGTAAAAAGTTCATATTTTTCCTAAAAGAAAGTGGTAACATGAGGGTACAAAAAAAAAGGTGGGTGTTGTTACCCAATACATATAAATACATACTTTTCCAGTACTATTTAGTACTATTTGACAGCACATACTCGCTTGGAGCAGAAATTGATCGTTGATGGTAGGCTAGTGGTACAACCTTGTTGTTGGCTAGTTAATCATGCATTGAGCAAAATGAAGTTACTTGCACTATATCACCTTAATTTTGGAAGTGCGTAATGGCAGACATGAGCAAGCGGCAGAGACAGTGAACTTGAGCAAGTAAACGCACCCCCATATTAGTAACCATGGATCAGTGGAACGGGCAGCGGCGCGCGTTAGCCGTGAAAATGTTTTATCAAAACGGTGATAGTTTGACAGCTGCAGGGTTTTCCATCCCTGTTTCTTAAAGGGGATGTTTTAGGCTTTCAATTACTACCACTCAAATACTTTTCTTCCATCACTCTTGGTTTTATTGCATTGTTAAAAAGTTCACATTCAGCAAGTGAAATACAGTAGGCTCGCCCAGTCCAGGGGGCACCCCGCCTCTCCCCGTAAATTAGCCGGGATAGGCTCCAGCATACCGCTGCGACCCTAATGAGGATAAGCGGCATGGAAGATGAATGGATGTATGTTCGTAAGCTGATCAAAAGTTTAAAAGAATAGCTCAATCTGCCTAAAATGGAAATAAAATGTTCATAAAAGTACAAAAGAGTAATGAGTAGCTGCACCATTCTTGTTAATCAGAAGAAAAATGGGTTTGGGGATGCTTGATGGCAGTGTTTCCAAGAGGCTAGTGGGAACATTGCTCCAGGTGGTGAAGATGGCTTCATGGAGAGCATCCACTGTGCGGTACTGATGTCCATTTTTTGTGAACGTTCCTTGCCATCCATCATCAAATGTTCTCTATTGGGTTTAGGTCAGGGGAACATGCAGGGTGGTCCAAAAGAGTGATTTTATTCCTCTGGAAGAAGTCCTTTGTCAGACTGACTGGGCCTTCAGTCATGTGGGATGCCCCTTGCAACATCTCCACATAGCCAGCTGCCGTTTGACACCCCTGCACAACATGAAGCTCTATTGTTCCAGTGAAGAAAAAAGCAGCCCAGATAATGATGGCGTTCCTTCCACTGTGCTGTGTGGAAAACATCTCAGGTGGGATCTCCTTGTCATGCCGGTAACGTTGGAATCCATCCGGACCGTCAGAGAATACAACTTTTTCTACCTTTCAATGTCCCATGTTTGGTGCTCTGGTGTGAATTCCAAATGGCTAATTTAGTGGTGTTGAAGGGGACGAGGTATTTGAAGACATTTTTGCAGATGCTGCCTGATGGTTATTGGACTCCACTCAGCACCAGTGACAACCTTTATTTGGGCCAAGGATCTTAACAAACCTCCAATCCAATCCTCCAACTCAGAGCAGTTTTTTTTTTTAGGTCTACCGCTGGACCTTTTTGTTCCATAACCCTCGGGGATCTTCGAAGAAGTTTCAAAAGACTGTTTTACTGCATCCAACCTCAGCAGCAATGGCGCGCTGCTAGAGGCCTTGCTTATGCCGCTCAACAATCCCATCGCGTTCAAAGAGAGAAAGCTTTTTTGCCTTTGCCATCAACCGAGTTGAATCCACATTTTGAACTACTAGATTTTGAACATGAAAGGCTGGGGTCTTAAACTTCGGGTTATTTGATAAGCAGCCTATTTCACTTGTTTGCAATAAATTGCTTACTCAGACATTTTTTGGAATCAGTTGAAGGTCTACTTAGAACCTCCTTAAGATCCAACAACGTATAAAAGCAAAATCTAACTTACATTTTTCAGCTGTCTTAAGGATTTCATCAGGCGTGTGTAAGGACAAGATCCAACCATCCATCCATTTTCTATGCCGCTTATCCTCATTAGGGTCGCCGGGAATGCTGGAGCCTATCCCAGCTGACTTCGGGTGAGAGGCGGGGTACACCTTGGCCGGGTTGCCAATCAATCGTTGAGGACATGTTATATATTTCACAACAAAAAGTGTTTTTTAAGGAGCACACGATTTCCTAAAAGTGTACAATTTCATGAAAAACATTTTCTCAGAATAAAGTCGCAATACTGTGAAAAAAATGTTTTCAAAGTCTTCATCGCAGTCATAAAGCTGAAATGTTACTTTTGCTAACGTTCTCCAGCTATTCTTTCGCCATTGTGGGCATCAACATCACAGACCTGGCCTACTCACTCCTAGAGGGCGGAGCCCTGAAGACGCACCTGTACAACGTGGCACCCGAATTACCCACCCTGCTGCACTTCCAGCAGACCTTCTGTAAGACGACTCCAATGGTGGGAATACGGAGCCTTGTGTTGCATGCTCTTCAACCTACGACGTGCTCTTCTTGGGGCAGGTTACCTGATGCAGGAGTTCCACAGCTTCTGGATGGAGGAGGACCCCAGCGATATCATGGAGTTCAACCGGGTGCGCTCCAAGTTCCACCGGAAGATCCTACGGCAGCTGAAGAACCCGGATGCCGCTCTGTGCCCACACTTCTCCGCCGCCGACCTCCACCTGGTCAATCTGTAAACACTCACACTCACTCCAGCCCCAGCCCCACCCACTGGACGTCTGGTAGGCCCGTTATGAATGAAAATATGAGCTAACATAGAGCTAACGTCATCGCCGCGTCACTGCCAGCAACTTGACACACACACACACACACACAGTGCAGTGTAAGACCACCAGCATCAGAGATGACCGCAGCGTTTGTAGCTGTCCCACCATCACTTTAATCTTGCGTTAATGATTGTATCACACTCTCCACACCCCCTTTGCTTTTTCACGCACCAAAAATTTCGCTCTCAGCCAAAAAAAAGAAATGTTGACGTGCTGTCAAATATTGTACTTGAATGTGGAGAATGTACAGCAGCAGAAAGATGCTCGCTAGCCCCTCTCGGCAGCCCTTTTACTACATCTTGTAAAGGGACAATACTTTAGAACAGTCAGTCTGTGTAGCACTCTTTGCAGCCATTGGCGACTTTTCTTGCTGACAGTCAAGCAAGGTGGCAGTAGCACCATGCTCCGAGGCTGCACGAGTGCTGCCCGTGCTGAGGGGAGCAGCGGCTCAGTGAGAGATTTCACCATTAGAATTCCACACATTAGTCAACACATTGTTTGACAGTGCATGTTGGAATTCACGTGTTCCCAAAATGAACCGCAGCTCCTCCAGTGCCTGGCAGCACTCGTGCATGCCCGGACCCTGATGCCGCCACCACCACAATAATCTCGTGTTGCGAGCTTTGTAGATAATAAAGGCTGTGTAAATCTGTACTGTTACACAAGCTGTACACTGACTCCTTTAAAGTACATCCTTTTGTATGGAAATAGTTGCTGAAAGATGGGCTGCGTAGTCCCTGTGGGGAGATGGTGTACAGGATAGGATTGATTAGAATGGAGTGCTTCTCATGTCTACCATGAATGTTTCTCACACGCTCACGATTGTTTTGAATCTTTTATTCCATGGAATCGTTCACATTCTCTTGTCCTTTTTTTGTCTTTTGGGGTTTTTTTGCGCCATGCGTGCCTGCCGCGGTGTTATCTTTCCGTCACGTTTACAGCCCAGTGAAGGCAAAATGTAATATTCACTGAAATGGCTTGATGATGGTGCTGACCAGTCAGTCAATGGGCCATTCGAACACAAACACAAATTGACATATTTCGTTACCGTTTTTCTATTTCGCAATAATCGTTTATTATTATACAATATTGTCCTATTTTTATTGAGAGGTATTATTATTTATCTAATTATTTAATACTAATGATAAAGATGTAATGAAATGTAATTGCATTGCGTATTTACTATTTTGAAATAATTCAATCCTTGATTTAGCTGAACTTTTGTTGCCCAAACTAAGATAGACCAAACCATAAACTAAACTAAGATAATACGACACAAGAAATAAAATAGCAAATTGAACAAATTCATTCACAAATTTGAACATGTACTGAAATAAAAGTATGCGTAATTATATTTTAACAAACTAGGATGAAATAAACAAGGAACTGACATTAGACTTTGGGCGAGAGGCTCCAGCTTACTTGTGACCCTAATGAGGATAGGCGGCACAGAAGATGCATGGATGGATGAACTAAAACTGGAGTAGTGAAGTAAAAGAAAAAAGATCAAACCGGAACAATGCCCAAATTAACCAAAGTAGGTCCAGAAGGAAATCAGCCTACTTCAGCTGAATTCAAACATTTCAGTTCAGACAAGGCTTTGACTTCGTTGCTGTCATATTTGAAGCCTCCACCTTTATTGCAAATGGTTCAAATGGTATGAAAAGACGAAGCATTATTCTATGAACGCCATCACCTGTCAACACACAGCTTCCTGTCTCAACGCTTTGTTTTCCCGCTGAATTCATCACCACAATTTGCCTCTTCACTCGCACCCCACACACTTTGTCCTTCACGAGGTGCAGAACATGTCACAGGATGTGACAGTGTATTGATATCCCTGCTCGTGTTGCCGAGGAGCTTTCCTCCAGCCGTGCCAAAATGTGGACGTCACGTTTGCCACAGTGCTCAGCTTTGCACCGTAGAGCCACAAATATGTGCACACATGCACACACATTTGTCAGTCGTTCCAAAATAAGAGGACCAATTAGTCTGCTGTACATAGATGATTAGTCTGCATGGTTGTATCTTCACTCTCACCACTTTGATATTCTTTAGTGAAACCCAAGGGGAAAAGAATCTATATTGTAATGCTGTGCTGTGCTGTGCTGTGCATTTCAGACATCAATAAAAGGTCAAAGACACTCCAAGCGATTGGTTGGTTTATTTCAAACAGTAATACACTCCGGCTGCACGGTGGATGACTGGGTAGCACGTTGGCCTCACAGTCAGGAGGTCCAGGGTTCGAATCTCCGTTGGGCATCTCTGTGTGGGGTTTGCATGTTCTCCCCGTGCGTGTGTGGGTTTTCTCCGGGTACTCCGGTTTCCTCCCACATTTCAAAAACATGCATGTTAGGTTAATTGGCGACTCTAAATTGTCCATCGGTATGAATGTGAGTGTGACTGGTTTGTTTGTCTATATGTGCCCTGCGATTGACTGGCGACCAGTCCAGGGTGTACCCCGCCTCTCGCCCAAAGTCTGCTGGGATAGGCTCCAGCATCCCCACGATCCTAATGAGGATAAGCGGTATAGAAAATGAATGAATGAAAGGATGAATACTGACAGTCCATAATAGCCATTTAGACATGAAACGTGCTTTTAGTAAGTCCCACTGTGTGTGGGTAGTTTTAATGCTGCAGTGACCAAAATGCGGCCCGGGGGCCTTTTGCCGCCCGTGGTAGTATTTTTATTGGCCCACGGCACTTTCTAAAAATATAATTGACCAAATGTAACAAAAAAAACAGAAAAAAATAAAAAAATTTGCCGTTATCTTACAAAAATAAAATCTAAATATTAAGAAAAAAATGCTTTCATTGTTTTTAAAATTGGATGAGAATAGCAGAAAATTATGGCAAAAATAACATTTTAGAAGCACAAAGTTGCAATATAAAAATTAAAATATATGTAAGTCATAATATTATGAGAAAAAAACAATATTAAGTTGCAATTGTTGGAATATTTGGATGTGGAAAAATGTATAATATTACAAAAATGAAGTCAAAATATTATGGGAATAAAATCATTATCATGAGAAGAAAATTACAATAAAAAATTATAAGTACTACTTTACAGAAATTCACTTCTCAAATAGTGGGCGGTACCCCTGGGGGGGTCACAGTGAACTGTCAGTTTTGGGTTATAGTTTGTAAAGTACAAGTAAATGAATAGATATTATCAGTTTCTCTGATCAGTTTTTAAATCAGAGGGGCGGGCATTTCCGTCCCCCAGAGGGGACATGACATTGTAGTCAAACCGCGGTTGTTCTATCGTGTCTCCCAAAATTTCTACTAAATGTTGCCTCGGTTTTTGTGCAATATTGTGAACGTATTTGTTTTCGCTGTACCATATTGTTACGTGAAATGGATGCCCGAACACAGCACCCTACGTGATGCTGTCCGTGCATTTTTTATTGAGTGTTTAATAACCCGCCATGACTGCTAAATAACCCGCCATGAGGCCAAAGCCAGTTGCAGGTGCCGGCAATTTGATACAGAGGATGAGCATTGAATTCTTGCCAGGATGTACAGGAAGTCTGCATCAAGGGTAAGTTCCATTCGTTTCTCATTTATAATTATTTCACAATTATCACTATTCTCTCGAAAAAAATGTTTGTGTTATTTCCTATTGAAAAAATTGCCCACTTTTTGTACGCATGGAGGTGAAAGGATCACCACTGAGATGAAGACAGTCAAACCAGTAGCGGTGGCCAATGGTGGCTACTGGTCACGCTCCGGCCTCCCCATCAGTGGCGGAATTTTGTGGAGACATTTCATGTATCACCTTATTGCCAACTCATGTGAGTAATGGTCTTACCCTGGCCACCCCAAAGAAACATTTCTGTCTCCGCCACGGCGTCGAACCACCTCTCTCTCTATCGGTAAAACCCACGCGGCGCCATATCTCACACAAAAAACACCCCTAATGAAAGAATTAAAAACGCACACTATGATTGATTGAGGACGAGACTGTAGAACAGTCAAGGACGGTCCCATGTCTGTCATCCACGAGAATCCCAGCAGGATTTACATCTTACACCCACCTCTGCCTGGTTGGAAGTACAACCACCACCCTGAGCAGACACGCTGGAGAGCTGCAGGGCCCAGCGTGACCCCCATGTTGTGGTGGCTGGTTGAACCTTGACGGCTCACCCGGGACACACCCGGCATGCTGTGGGACATTTGGAGACACAACAGAGTGGCCTGAGCCATTAAGTCAGTCACCTGAAGATCAGGATGATGTCAACTAATAACTAATAGAAATGATTAACAATAACATTAAAAAAAAATTTAATAACAGAAAAAATAACTAGATTTACCAAACTACTCCAAGCATACCTATAAGGCCATTGCTTTGTACTTCCTCAAAAATGTCTGCTAAGATGAAGAAAAAGATGCAGGACACCTCTCATCCAGCAGGGGGTGCTGTTTATCGCCCGTGACGAAGAGCAAAACGGTTCGGCACAGCAGAATGCAGACATTCCCCAATTGTTTGTGTTGTGCGCTCTCTTGCGACCGGTTCGGTGCTTTTGTAGTCTTTATATGCCGTAAGCTAACATGTGTAACATGAAATGTCTTCTGCAAAGATGGGACTTTAAAGCCCATGGGGCGTTGGCATTTTTTCACATGGAGGTAAATGGCGCCCCCTATGGATTGTGTTAGGAAGACATGCTTAGGAAGACATGCCAGCAAAGTCATGGGCAAAAGTTTTGGCAATGACACAAATATGAATTTCCACAAAGTCTGCTGCCCCCGTTTTGTGTACTGCAATTTGAATAATAAGAATTATCAATAAAAAATACAATAATCCATCGTTTATTACGGCTAATTCGTTCCAGACGCGAAAGGGAAACCAGGAAAATGCAACCAAATGGAGACCTGTGAAGTGTAGTCCATAATCAAATGTTGAGTATAATACATTTGGACATTTTGGCAGATTTGCACAGTCAAAGTCCTCCTAGCTTCTCATTCACCCGCACTATTTTGGAACCACATAAGGCAACCTGCACAGTGGCCTCACAGTCAGTCAGGGGTTTGCATGTTCTCCCCGTGCATGCGTGGGGTTCTCCTCCCACATTCCAAAAACATGCATGTTATGTTAATTGGCCATTTAAATTGTCCATAGGTATGACTGTGAGTGTGAATGCTTGTATGTCTGCACTGCGATCGACTGGCGACCAGTCCAGGGTGTACCCCGCCTCCCGCCCAAAGTCAGCTCGGATAGGCTCCAGCATACCTGCAACCCTAATGAGGATAAGCGGTATAGAAAATGGATGAATGCCATCATGCAAAGTGATAACCAAGCGGGAAACAGAACAACAGAAACAGTTCTCAGGCCTCACAGTCAGGAGGTTCAGGGTTCGAATCTTCGTTGGGCATCTCTGTGTGGAGTTTGCATGTTCTCCCCGTGCGTGTGTGGGTTTTCTCCGGGTACTCCGGTTTCCTCCCACATTCCAAAAACATGCATGTTAGCTTAATTGGCGACTTTAAATTGTCCTTAGGTATGAATGTGAGTGTGAATGTTTGTCTGTCTATATGTGCCCTGTGATTGACTGGCGACCAGTCCAGGGTGTACCCCGCCTCCTACCCAAAGCCAGCTGGGATAGGCTCCAGCATACCTGCGACCCTAATGAGGATAAGCGGTATAGAAAATGGATGGATGCCCAAATGCAAAGTGATAACCAAGCGGGAAACAGAATATCATCATTTTGGGTTCATGGCCAGGAAACTCCCCAGACCCTTTGAGAACTCGTGACCAATCCTCAAGACGCGTGTGGACAAACAAAAAGGTGCAAATTCTGACAAACTCCTTTTGGCCATGACTGCCCTCAAACTTTTCCAATCATTGACAAGTGGTAAATCAAGTATCCCGCTCAAGTCCAATGATGTTGTGCTTAATGGCGGACAGCAATTAAAGCTGGGACTTGAGACGCGGGGTCGTCCATCACCTAGAAGGTGAATGCCAACATTCCCGGTGATTGGGCGAACCAACATATTTGTCAGAAAATATTTTGACACGTTTTGACCTTTTTTGCGTGCAGTGCTTCGGGAGTAGAAGAGTTAGCTTACACAAAACTTGCATTCCTGGTTGAACATTTCATTGCTAGATATTTTGCACATTTTAAAAGCATACGTTTATAACTGACATGAGCGTTTGTGTTTATACCGCGAGTGTGGTTTAGAGTGCATCGGGTTTGATTGACAGCTGGATGCTGGCGGGTGCATGAGCGCCACCACCAGGTGTTTGCTCCCCATTGATAGTGTATACGTTTGACTTTACAATGCTTACACTGACATTGAGTGTATATTCTGTTCCCGCTTTTAACATAACCCACCACCTTGCCCACCTCCCTCCTTCCTGCTGGTACCCCTCCTCAAATGAAGTGTGACGCCATAAAAAGTCCAAAGTGTCTAATCTTCAGCAATCAGGGCCTTAAAAGGCAACTTGGTGCCACAATGTGCACATCAGAGGCTTCAGCCTTATCAGATTTCCTCATGTTGATGTCATGAGGTGTTGTTTATGTGCTCTATGAGAATTTCTAGTAAGAATAGAAACCAGGACGGGTGATGTTTTGGGGGAGGAGGTGGGGCGCAGACAGTGAAGCAGGCTGAGGTTAAAGGTGACGATAATTACCTAGAAAGTGTGTGTGCATCTGGGCAGGAAATTGAACTTTTTTTGTTTGCGTTCTTGTATGTGTGTGCGTGTGTGTGCGTGCGTGCGTGCGTGCAAAGTGGGAAGTAGTTTTCCCACAGTGGATGAGGAGGACACAGGAAGCAAAGTCTGCTGGGAATTTGGACCCTGAGGAATCTCATCTGCTGCTCATCAGCCATCAGTCAACCCTGCACACACACACACACACACACACACACACACACACACACACACACGCATGAAACACAAATGTATGAGTGCAGTTTAAAATAGCTGCACACTGTCTGAGCATTAAGAAACATTGAGTGGGATATATTTGCCAATCAATGTGTTTACTTAAATGGGACTAGAATACGTCTATAAATACAACAGGCACCCAGTTACCACTGGATATAGAACTGATTAGAATAGATACAATAGCTTTTATTTCCAAAGTCAATCGTTCAAAAAAAGGCTAGTAGAGACCGGGGTTGGCAACCTTCAGCTTCAAAAGAGCTATTAGGGCTCGTTTGCACCAAATTGAAACTCACTTAGAGCCGCACAACCTATTGGATTTGAAGAATTCCAAGGTAAGGCTACATATTTACTGTAGTTTTCTTAGGTGTATTGTCCTTTTTCCGTCGTCCTGTTCCTCAGGGAACATATTCAACAACAGGTTGGACACATTTCTTAATAAGAATGACTTACTTGCAGACAGCCAATACAGATACAGAACTAATACTTCAACTTCCATAGCACTGATCAAAATGACCAAAGCTACAGATCACAGAAAGTGTGCAGCTGCAGTATTCATGAATTTGACAAAAGCTTTCGATACAAACAATCACAACATCCTGATTACAAAATTGAAAAGTTATGGAATCATAGCGTTAGTTTTGAATTGGGTTAAAAGCTACTTAGCAAATGGGATATGTGATGCTGGGAGAATGCACATCTGCAAGTTTAAATACGGTATATTGTGTGGCGTACCACAAGGGTCAATACCGGGACCAAAACTGTTTAACCTATACATTAACGATATCTGCAAAGTGACAAAACACCTAAAGCTAGTACTATATGCAGATGATAGCACCGCTTTTTGCTCAGGAGAAAACACACAAGAGCTAATAAGAAAAGTTTCAGGTGAAATGATCACACAAAAAAAATGGTTTGATAAAAACAGATTATACTTGAATCTAAGAAAAATGAAAATGATGCTATTTGGTAATAGCAGAAGAGATACGTGTGATAAAATACAAATTGATTTTTGAGGAAATTGAAAGGGCAAATGAACATACATTTTTGGGCGTCATAATTGATGACAGAATGAGTTGGAAACCTTACATCAAAAACATACAACATAAAGTAGCAAGAAATACTTCAATACTGAATAAAATACAATCTGTCCTGGATCAAAAAATCACTCCAAACTCTCTGTTGTTCTCTGTTGTTACCATATCTAACTTATTGTGTGGAGATATGGGGAAATTACTACAAAAGTACACTTCACTCGCTTGATGTACTGCAAAAAGATCAGTCAGGACAATCAATACTGCAGTAGAGAGAACATACAAATCCTCTATTTCTACAATGACAATTATTAAAAGTTGCTTTTCAAACAGCAAAGAATGTGCATAAGGCAAACAATAACCTGCTACCCAAAAATGTCATACAATTCTTCTCAAGAAGAGAGGAGAAATATGACCTCAAGGAAAAATGAAACTTAAAACACAACACTTTTAGAGATAAATGATTTACTGTGACAGGAACTACTATTTTGTCACATTATCTTACCTTATGTATTTTAAACTTGCAAAACAGGAAGTGAACCAAAGTACTGAAATTGATGTGAAACAAGGCAGGAGGCAGGATGAAATAAGCTTTGCTTCTTCCCGCTTCTTTTAGACACGTGGAACTGGGAACTGTGGTATGTGATGTATTCCAAACCATTCCCATTAGAACTGTAACTTGACTTGCAATAAGTTTCCATGTCCTTGCTCTCCGCGATGCTTAGCTGTGCGATGTTACGTCACGTTGCATTCCATGACGGTAGGTTACATCGCCTTCTGTTACATACAGGGCGTTATATTCGTATTAACAAAGTAGGGCTGTTACATCAGGGGTGGGCAAACTTTCGGACTTGCGGACCGCATTGACTTAACAAAACTGAGCGAGGGGCCAGACTATATATTTGATACACACGCACAATTTACACGTATGATTCTGACAGTCCACCTGGAATTATTGGTCTTATTTTTATTTATAAAAAGTATCATACAACCTGCTGTATGAGAACACCAACACCAAATATTTTTTTACTGAATAAGACACCCGGGATACATGAAAAAAAAGGATGTGTGATATACAACGTGAACTATGAACGATAAAACTATGAATATTTAGGAGTGTGTCAACGTCCCAGACAGTGCATCGGCAGGTTTGTTGTTGTTCTGTCTGGATCGCCGCATGTGAGAAGCTACTTAAACCATCAAAAGCTTGTCTCAAATTGACCCTTGACTACTTGCAAATCACGTTGCCAGCGTGTATGTTAAAAGTTTATATTAAAACACTTTAGAAGCATCTGGCTGGCGCCATTCAAAGGCCTGGCAGGCCCGAAGTTTGCCCACTCCTGCATTGCACGATGCATTCAATGAGATTACATTAAGTTAGGCTGCATTCCCTGTGACATGGGAATTTCATTTATTACTCAATTGTTTGTCCACCTTCTGAAAAGTAAATATAAGACATAATGTTAATGGAGGACTGTGTTTATGGGAAATGTAATGATGATGGGGATATAGGACTATTTAGTTCCATTATTCATACAAATAAAGAACATTCTTTCTCAAGCAGTCCAACGGGGGGGAGGAGGGAGAGATTGTGGCAGGGAGGGAGGCACAGAGGGAGAAAAGTCCTACCACACTCTTGCTCAGACCCTCTGATCTCTTCCCGGGATGAACCACAGGCAGGCGGCATCTCCGAAACCGCACAACCCGCGTGCCAGGAGCCGGGACAACCTTCTGATGTACGATGACCTCCCGGAGGAGAAAAGTTGCCCTGGACGATGGCTCTGGTGAGTTTCTGCCTTGCCCTTAGCAACACCGCAAGACACTTGATCATTAAGCGTTAATTGCAAATGACATATTTACGACTAACTTCTAAAAACGGAATTACCAAAGCTGAGTATAGTGGTTTGCAATAGAGAGTGATGTGTAGAGGCTGAGAGCATCCAGAGAGTGCAGGAGGCCACATGTGTGTTTACAAGTGAAACATGTGGACAATAGATATGGACTGTTTATGACTTGCTGGCAGCCATGGCGGCTCTGAGAGACAACTGCTGGCTCGCCTCAGCGCCGTCAAGCGACGCCAAGCCCTGCGAGGCCCCAGCCACATGTTCACCGCCCCGTCCGTCAGCCCCTCGGAGGTCGAGCAGCGCTTTCTGGAAGCGGCCGAGTACGGCAACATACCCGAGGTGCGCCGCATGCTGCTGCACGTGCCACACCTGAACGTCAACACGGTCAACTACATGGGCCAGAATCCGCTGCAGTTGGCCGTGGCCAACGAGCACCTGGAGGTCACCGAGCTGCTGCTGGGGAGGCCCGACTTGGCCAGAGTGGGCGACGCCTTGCTGCTGGCCATCAGTAAGCCATTCATTTGTGTACACTGATTCACAATCAAACTAGTTTTCCTACACAAATTAATTTGTTTGTTTCATAAAAGTGTCATTCCGAGGAAAAGAAGGTAACCGAAGCTAACAACTTTAAGGGCAAACGTGTACAGACAGATTTATGTTTACGTTCTCTTCTTCTTCTACCGTATTGTACTGAGCAGCCAGGAAAGAGGCTGTAAATTAAGAAACATTTGTTTTCTTATGCAAGTTGAAATAACTTAAAATTACAGGAAATTATTTAAATGCGAGAGTGACAAACAACAATCGGAAGATCCCGGAAAAATGGGAGTGTTGCAGATATAAACCAGTTGCCGGAATTGCAGCAATGCTCGGTTGCGTTTTTGGAAAATCTGCAAAGCCGAGTACGTTCCCACCCTCACCTATGGTCAGGAGTTATGGGTCATGACCGAAAGAACGAGATCGCGGATACAAGCGGCGGAAATGAGTTTCCTTCGTAGGGTGGCTGGACTCACCCTAAGAGATAGGGTGAGGAGCTCGGCCATCCGGGAGGAGCTCAGAGTAGAGCCGCTGCTCCTTCACATCGAGAGGAGCCAGTTGAGGTGGCTCGAGCATCTAGTCCGGATGCCTCCCGGGCGCCTCCCTGGTGAGGTGTTTCGGGCATGCCCAGTCGGGCATGTCTCACAGCTGGCCTGGGAAGGCCTTGGTGTCCTCCCGATGGAGCTGGAAGAGGTCGCTGGGGACCGGGAAGTCTGGACTTCCTTACTGAAGCTGCTGCCCCCGCGACCCGGACCCGGATATGCGGAGGAAAATGGATGGATGGATGGGAAAGCCGAGTACTAAACTGTGTCGCTTCCATTGCAGGTAAAGGTTACGTTCGCATCACAGAAGCCCTGCTAGCTCATCCATCATTTCGAGATGCCCATCGTCTTACAGCGAGTCCTGCTCAAGTGGACATACTAGATGACTTCTATGCTTACGACGAGGATGGGACAAGGCAAGACCAATCAATTTCCTAAGTTGAAATCCCCTACACTACAAGTCAGTTACAATCAATGGACTGGTAAAACCATGACCAAGACCGAACTCCTCATTCTTGTCTCAGTTCACTTTGCAAATTCTTGTACAACCAGTTCAAGCTTTGCTTTAAACCCACCCCAGGTTCTCCCACGATGTCACTCCGGTGATCCTGGCGGCGCACTGCCAGGAGTACGAAATCGTCCACACCCTGCTAAGTAAAGGGGCTCGCATCGACCCTCCCCACGACTACTTCTGTGGCTGCAACTCCTGCAACTACCAGCAACAGTTTGACTCCTTCAGCCACTCGCGCTCTCGCATCAACGCCTACCGAGGACTGGCCAGTCCGGCGTACCTCTCCTTGTCCAGTGAGGACCCAGTGCTCGCCGCCTTGGAGCTCAGCAATGAACTGGCCATGCTGGCCAACATTGAAAAGGAGTTTAAGGTAAAAAAAAACCAAAACAAGCTCAAGAAGATAAACAGCTCAAAAACCACTTTTATTATACATATTACCGACTGCAAGTAAAAACAAGAACTTTTTACGAGCCTGAGGGGGGAAGTATACAAAGATCTTATCAGAACCATGTTTACTTGGCGTGTATTTATAATGCTCCCCCTCCAGGGCCAGACTATCGTACTTAAGTGTTTAAATTCTTCAGTCCGCTTTGTTGTCTGCAGAACGACTATTGCTGTCTGTCGAGCCAGTGTAAGGACTTTGTAGTGGGCCTCCTGGACCTG
Organism: Oostethus manadensis; assembly: GCA_024372805.1. NCBI lineage: Eukaryota > Metazoa > Chordata > Actinopteri > Syngnathiformes > Syngnathidae > Oostethus > Oostethus manadensis. The sequence continues at coordinate 1,637,315 of QODF01000021.1, forward strand.
TGTCGCAGCACAGAAGAGGTAGAGGCCATACTGAACGGAGAAACCGACTGCGGCGACAGCTACGATCCACCAGGTCGCCCTTCCCTTGCACGCCTCAAATTAGCCATCAAGTATGAACTGAAGAAGGTCAGACTGGATGGGATCACGTGATTGTTGAGGTGCCTCTCCCAAAGGTTCTATCATCTTTTTGTTGCATTCTCCTCAGTTTGTGGCCCATCCCAACTGCCAGCAGCAGCTTCTGAGTATCTGGTACGAGAACCTGCCTGGTTTGAGACAACAAACTACTGCCATCAAACTTCTGGTGGTCTTGGCGGTAGCTATGGGGTTACCAGGGTTGGCTTTGGCCTACTGGATTGCTCCATGCAGCAGAGTATGTTCCACAAGGCAGCACAATGCCATGTTTTTGTCGTTTTGTGATGGCGATGGTCTCTTTGGTCCAGGTGGGTCGAGTGATGCGAAGCCCCTTCATGAAATTTGTGGCGCACGCCTCGTCTTTCACAATCTTCCTGGGTCTCCTGATCTTGAATGCCGCAGACCGCTTTGCCGGAACCACTTTACTGCCTAACATGACCCACCATCAGGTTCCGGGAGGACTCAGCACAGACCCACTGCTGCTCTACAGAATGACCACAACCCCCTTCACCTGGATGGAAATCCTCATCATCTCGTGGGTCATGGGTAGGAGGAATAATCCAATATGGAGCTTGACGACACATGTCCTCTGCATCCTGTGATCCTCTGTCCTGCCGCAGGTATGATCTGGGCGGAAGTGAAGGAGATCTGGAGTCTAGGGCCAGGGGAATACATTGTAGAACCGTGGAACTTTTTGGACTTTGGGATGCTGGCCATCTTCCTGGCGTCCTTCAGCTGTCGCTTCTCTGCCCTGAGACATGCCAACTTTGCTCAGACTTATGTACACGCTCACTACACAAACCTGACAAACGTTACGCTGCCCCCGGAGATTCTGTACTTCACACTGGGTGAGCACGATCTTGTATTTTCTATAGCTCTATCCATATTCCCAGTATTCCGACTTGAGTTTGCCCCGTTTTTGCAGCACGGATCCACTGGTTGCCATCGGACCCCCAGCTGGTCTCTGAGGGTTTGTACGCTGTGGCGGTGGTGCTGAGCTTCTCTCGCATCGCTTACATCCTTCCGGCCAATGAGAGCTTCGGTCCACTGCAGATCTCTTTGGGGAGGACGGTGAAGGATATCTTCAAGTTTATGGTCATCTTCCTGCTGGTCTTCTTGGCTTTCATGATTGGCATGTTCAACCTCTACTCCTACTACCTGGGTGTCAAGCAGAACGACGCCTTTACCACGTGAGCGCTCATTTACACAGCTTTAAGGGGACATTAAATGCGTGTTCAATGTAAGCTCTTGGTCATCCTACATGGAACACCCCTGCACACTGCGTGGGCTCGATTGTGCCAACCACTAGGATAAAAACCCTGGCTTTCAACCCGCTGACCAGCATGGCTTTTACGTCGAGGAGTGACGTTTACTAAACGTACTATTATACATGAGCTGGCATCCATTACACTCACCCCCTAATCCGTTACATTAGCTTCTTCAAAGAAAGTTACATTTGGTAACCCAGATAACAGTTGGGTGACATTACATTACATGTTACAAACATTACATGTTACACTCAGATGGGTTATGTTTTACCACTATATTCGGTTGGGTTATGTTAGTTACGTTACATTCATTTGGGTGACGTTATGTTACGCTACATTTGGCTGGGTTATGTTACGTTATGTTACATTTGGTTGGGTTATGTTACGTTATGTTACATTTGGTTGGGTTATGTTACGTTATGTTACATTTGGTTGGGGTATGTTACGTAATGTTACATTCGGTTGGGTTATGTTATACTGCACTACCTTTGGTTGGGTTATGTTACGTTATGTTACATTAGGTTGGGTTATGTTACGTTATGTTACATTAGGTTGGGGTATGTTACGTAATGTTACATTAGGTTGGGGTATGTTACGTAATGTTACATTTGGTTGGGGTATGTTACGTAATGTTACATT
>QODF01000021.1:1642088-1665198 GCA_024372805.1 Oostethus manadensis
TGGTTCTGGGCTGATTCCTCACCGTTCTCATTATCATTGAAACTCCACGAGGTGAGATCTTGCATGGAGCTCCAGACCGAGGGACATTGGCAGTTAATTTATGTTTCTTCCATTTGCGAATAATTGCACCAACTGTTGTCACCTTCTCACCCAGCTGCTAGGCGATGGTCTTGTAGCCCATTCCAGCCTTGTGTAGGTCCACAATCTTGTCCCTGACATCCTTGGAAAGCTCTTTGGTCTTGGCCATGGTGCAGAGTTTGGCATCTGGAATAAATGATTGCTTCTGTGGACAGGTCTCTTTTATACAGGTAACGAGCTGAGAGGGCTGAAAATGACAGCTCGTTACCTGTATAAGATCCACCTGGGAGCTAGAGATCTTGCTGACGGATCAAATACTTAATTCCTTCATGGAAATGCAAATTGTTTTATAATTCTTTTTTAAATGGATTTTTCTGGATTTTTTTGGTCATTGTTGTCTCTCAGTGTTTAAATAAACCTACCATTGAAATTATAGACTGATCCTTTCTGTGTTAGTAGGCAAACTTACAAAAGTTTTTTCCCTCACTGTATGTGCCCTGCGATTGACTGGCAACCCGTCCTGGGTGTATCCCGCCTCTCGCCCAAAGCCAGCTTGGATAGGCTCCTGCATAACCGCGACGCTAATTAGGATAAGTGGCATAGAAAATGAATGAATGAATGAATGTTATTTTTGGCTAGATTAAGTTAGTTAAATTAGATTACGCCAAATTAGTTAGCTGTAGTTTTTTTTCACAAAGTGACATTGCCATCTAGTGGCATGATATTTATATTACATTAAAAGTGTTCTCTTCTGTAGATTGTAATAATGTAAACCATTCCATTCCATTCTATTTTCTTCCGCTTATCCGGGTCCGGGTCCTGGGGGCAGCAGTCTCAGTAGGGAAGTCCGGACTTCCCGGTCTCCGGCGACCTCTTCCAGCTCCACCGGGAGGACACCAAGGCGTTCCCTGGCCAGCTGTGAGACATAGTCCCTCCAGCGTGTCCTAGATCTTGCCCGGGGCCTTCTCCCAGCTGGGCATGCCCGAAACACCTAACTAGGGAGGCGCCCGGGAGGCATCCGGACTAGATGCCCGAGCCACATCAAATGGCTCCTCTCGAGGTTGTTGGGGGCTTTGTGTACCTGGTAGGGTCTACCGAGGCAAACAGGTTCTAGGTGACGGGCCAGACTAAGGGTGTTTCAGAAGACAGTTAATGAAGAAAATCAAGAGGAGTGACCGCACCTCGCCCGGACGTGGGACACCGAGGCCTCACCCTGGAGGCCAGGCCTGGGTAAGGGGCTCGCAGGCGAGCGCCTGGTGGCCAGACCTTTACTCCTGGGACCTGACTGGGCCCAGCCCGAAGAAGTAACATGAGAACTCTCCCCCGCAGACCCACCACCTGCAGGGGCAAGCATAAGGGTCCGGTGCTATGATTTGGGCAGTGGTCGAGGGCGGGTGTCCGGGCGACCTGGTCTTCGGCGGCCAGATCTGTAATGTAAACCCTGCTTTTGATTGTGTGTGTGTGTGTGTCCGTAGGCTGGAGGAGAGCTTCAAGACTTTGTTCTGGGCCATTTTCGGGCTATCTGAGGTCAGGTCTGTGGTCATAAACAACGGACACAAGTTCATTGAGAACATCGGCTACGTGCTGTATGGCGTTTACAACGTTACCATGGTGATCGTGCTGCTCAACATGCTCATCGCCATGATCAACAGCTCGTTCCAGGAGATTGAGGTTGGCCCATCATACCCCTCTACATCCCAACAGTGTTTATGGTGATCTATCACAGACTTGTTATGGCATCTGGGATAAAACATTCCCCCAAAAATGTCAAACTATTTATGCATATTCGTGTGGGCCTCAAACCTGCTGTCCCTCTCTGTGCAGGATGACGCTGATGTTGAGTGGAAGTTTGCTCGGGCTAAACTCTGGTTTTCCTACTTTGAGGAGGGAAGAACGCTCCCGGTGCCCTTCAACCTGGTCCCTAGTCCAAAGTCCATGCTGTGTCTGTCCAAAGGCATCAAGTCTCTGGTCCTGCACTATGTGAGGGGACAGACGGAGGACAAAGATGAGACACAACTTGACAAGGTACCACATCACACCTCCCCATCTCACTGCTGCTACACATTTTTTTAAACGCTCAGGTTATGCATAATCAAATCAACATCTGTGAAACTTTTCTGAACACAAACATATTTTTAGATTGGAGAAAGAAAAAGTTCAACATACAGCAGTTCCACTCGTCATTCCAGATATCAGGTATCACATTTTCATTTGCACACCGCTGCAAACTGCGAGTACAATAATAACTATGGCAATATTCCTTCATCAAAAGTGAGCATTATTGTCATTGCGCCACAAGATTTTCTTTGTATTTGTTTTGGCCTGTGAGTATGACTTGATGCTGCCTCTTGTAGAAGATCATGAAGCGTCTGATCAAGCGTTATATAATCAAAGCTCGAGCAGACAGAGAGAGCGACGAGATCACAGAAGGTGAATGAAAGAAGCCGTCTCGAATCGCCCCGTACTTGATGTTCAGTGTGATCTTCATACTGTTTTGGTTCAGGCGAGTTGAAGGAAATCAAGCAAGACATCTCTAGCCTACGCTACGAGCTTCTGGAAGAGAAGTCTCAGAACATGGAGACGCTGGATGAACTGCTGAAGAGACTTGGCGACATCACAACGCCCTCCTGAGCGCTTGTTTACTACTGATAAGGTTTTGAAGCTTGGCGAAGTTAATAAAGATTTGTACAAACAACATGGTGGATGTACACCGCCGCTGGTTGTCTCAATGAAAATTTTAAGACCAGTTGAAAAAGTTGTTGGATCTTAGAACGGTTCTAAGTAGAGATTTAAAATGCAAAAAGAAGAAATGGGAGTGAGACGATACAAAATTAAGCAATTTATTGCAAACAAGCATTCATTAAGTGAAATAGGTTGTTAATCAGCTCAATGGTTTAAAAAAACTCCCCCCGAATAGTAATAAATGTTCAAAAAAGGGCTCGGTAATCAGTGGCTGCGCCATTCTTGTTAATTACCTGAAAATTGCTTTAGGCATGCTTGATGCCAGTGTTACCAGGAGGCTTGTAGGAATGTAGCTCCAGGTGGTGAAGATGGCTTCACGGAGGGCATGCACGGTTTGGAACAGATGTCCATTTTTATAAACTTTCCTTGCCGTCCCTCCCCAAATGTTCTCATTTGGATTTTGATCATAGGAACGCACAGGATGGTCTAAAAGAGTGATGTTACTCCTCTGAAATAAATCCTTCCTCAGATGAGTATTGTGAACTGTCCTGTTGAAAAAGCCAGTCATTACCACACAGACAAGAGCCTTCAGTCATGAGGGATGCCCCCGGCAACATTTCCACATAGCCAGCTGCCATCTGACGCCCCTGCACCACATGAAGTTCCATTGCTCCACTGAAAAAAAAAACCCAACCCAGATCATGATGGTGCCCCCTCCGTGTGGAGAACGTCTCAGGTGGGAGCTCCAGAGAAGCCATCTGGACGGTCAAGGTTCCATTTTTTATCATCAAAAACAAAAACTTTCTTCCACCTTTCAATGTCCCATGTTTGGTGCTCTAGTTAAATTTGTGGCATTGAAGGAGATGAGGTTTTTCTTCTTCTACATCCCTTCTCTTGAAGATTCCGCCTGATTATGCTCAGTACAGTACAGTAGCCAAACGTAAATGTTTTGGTTTATTTTCACTTATATGGTGTCAAAAGCTAAATTTAGCTGTAAAGAATGAATTTTTAAATGTCAAAATGGACAAAAAGGGCAGAATGAAGGGTGTTCAAAGCACGCCTCGGGCGGAATGCAGCTTGTTTTTATCAAGCTTGGGAAAATTCTTAAAATAAAACAATTAAGACGCATGACTAAGCTATTTTTATGACACATTTTATTATCACTATTAGATCATGTCTCTCATACACAGGGTTGTATCAGGAAAGGCATTCGATGTGAAACTTTTGTCAAATCAAAACACGTGAAAATAATTCTCTGTGGCGACTCCTGATGGGATAAGCCGAAAGGAAAAGAAGAAGATTGGACTGCATTTGGCATCGGTAATACATTTAATTTGGGCCAAGGATTTGTCCCATGTCTTGACGAACAGCCAATTGGAACCTGAGATATGGGTCTACCGCATGACTTTTTTGTTCCATAACCCTCTGGATTTTTGAAGAAGTTTCAAATGTCTTACTTCGGCCATCCCTGGCAGCAACACCATGTTGGGAGAAGCCTTGCTTATGCAGCTCAACAATCCGGCCACGTTCAAAGAGAGAAAGCCTTTTTTGCCTTTGCCATCAAGAAATCATGACAGTGTGAATACCTGATAAAAAAATGACATTGAATCCACATGATTTTGGCTTTTAAAGGCAGTGGTCGTAAACTTTTGATCAGCTGATGAACAGCCTATTTTACTTTAATGCATGCAATAAATTGCTGACTCAATAATAAAAATAAAAAAATCTCACTGCCATTTCTTATTTTTGCATTATGAAGTTCTACTAAGAACCTCCTTAAGGTCCAACATTATAACATTTAAATTAAAAATGTAAATTCTTACAATTTGATCAGGTATGTCAATTATTATAGTAGTTAATTTACAGTTGAAGTCAAAAGTTTCTAAACACCTTGTCAATCAATCTGTATAAAAAAGTGTCTCCAAACTTTTGACTGTCACTGCATCTTACCCGTAGTAGTCCAAAATGATGATGGAAAAAATACAGTACAGACCCAAAGTTTGGAAACACCTGCATGAGAAAGTATCTCCAAACTTTCAACTCCTGCCTGTATATAATATAACAATATGAGTAATAACATTGTGTATACTGTAGAAAAAAATAAAAAATAAACGGGAAATTGCACTTTCCAATATTACAATAATACCAAATCAGTGGTCACCAGCCTTTTAGCTATAAAAATATATAAAATGTATTTTTTATATTTTAATTATTATATATATATATATATTTATACTGTATGCGCTAGTCAGACACTCTTCGGGATGGGCTTACAATGCATTTATGTATTGGACTTGACCAGCAAAGTCCCAATGATCAGTTGGCGATCCCAATCTGGATAATAAAAATTACCTCAAGTTTCCTTGACCAGCATGTGTCTGGTGTCCGACACCAATAAGAATCTTTTAATACCTGAAAGTATGAAGATTGGTAAAAAAAAATATGGACTTAAACATTGTATATATTCATTCATTCATTCATTTTCTATGCCGCTTATCCTCATTAGGGTTGCGGGTTAGCTGGAGCCTATCCAAGCTGACTTTGGCGGGAGGCGGGGTACACCCTGGACTGGTCGCCAGTCAGTCGCAGGGCACATATAGACAACCAACCATTCACACTCACATTCATACCTATGGACAATTTAGAGTCGCCAATTAAGCTAACATGCATGTTTTTGGAATCCATCCATCCATCTTCTTCTGCTTATCCGAGGTCGAATCGTGGGGGCAGCAACCTAAGCAGGGAAGCCCAGAGGTCCCTCTCCCCGGGAGATTAATGAAAACATTCTTGGCAAATGCTTTCGCTTTCGTTCGTCTTGCGCCGGTCCAAGAATTTCACCTCTAGCGGCACAATACGAATGCCCCCGGCCGTCCCAGCTCTTCGCTTAGCTCTTCCCAGCGGACGCCAAGGCGTTCCCAGGCCAGCTGACAGACATAGTCTCTCCAACGTGTGCTGGGTCTTCTTCGAGGCCTCCTACTGGTTGGACGTGTCCTGAACACCTCCCCAGGGAGGCGTCTGGGAGGCATCCTAACCAGATACCCGAGCCACCTCATCTGACTCTCAATGCGGAGGAGCAGCGGTTCTGCCCTGGAGTCTCTCCTAGATGACACTGCTTCTCACCCTACCTCTAACGGAGAGCCCAGCCACCCTGCGGAGAAAACTCATTTTGGCCGCTTGTACCCGCGATCTTGTCCTTTCGGTCCCTACCCAAAGCTCATGACCATAGGTGAGGGTAGGAACGTAGATCGACCGGTAAATCGAGAGCTTTGCCTTTTGGCTCAGCTCTCTTTTCACCACAACAGATCGGGGCAGAGTCCGCATCACTGCAGACGCTGCACCAATCCGCCTGTCCATCTCGCGTTCCATCCTTCCATCACTTGTGAACAAGACCCTGAGGTACTTAAACTCCTCCATTTGAGGCAGGACCTCATCCCCAACCCGGAGATGGCACTCCAGCCTTTCCCGGGCAAGAATAATGGACTCGGACGTGGAGGTGCTGATTCTCATCCCAGCCGCTTCACACTCAGCTGCGAACCGATCCATTTAGAGTTGAAGGTCACTGCTCAATGAAGCCAACAGGACCACATCACCTGCAAAAAGCAGAGATCGAATCCTGCGGCCACCAAACTGAAACCCCTCAACGCCATGGCTGTGCCTAGAAATTCTGTCCATGAAAGTAGTGAACAGAATCGATGACAAAGGGCAGCCATGGCGGAATCCAACCCTCACTGGAAACGGGTCCGATTTATTGCCGGCAATGCGAACCAAACTCTGACACCGGTCATACAGGGAACGAACCGCCTGGATTAGGTGGTCCGATACCCCATATTCCCGGAGCACTTCCCACAGTATTCCCCGAGGAACATGGTCGAATGCCTTCTCCAAGTCCACAAAACACATGTAGACTGGTTGGGCAAACTCCCATCCACCCTCAAGGACCCTGCTGAGAGTATAGAGTTGGTCCACAGTTCCACGACCAGAACGAAAACCACACTGCTCCTCCTGAATCCGAGATTCGACTATCCGACAGATCCTCCTCTCCAGAACCCCTGAATAGACCTTACCGGAAAGGCTGAGGAGTGTGATCCCACGTCAGTTAGAACACACCCTCCGGTCCCCCTTCTTGAAAAACGGGACCACCACTGTCAAGTCTGGACTGCCTGTCCAGGGGCACCTACCCAGACATCCACGCAATGCTGCAGAGTCGTGTCAACCAAGACACGCCCACAGAATCCAGAGCCTTAAGGAACTCCGGGCTGATCTCATCCACCCCCGGGGCTCTTCCACCAAGGAGCTTTTTGACCACCTCAGTGACCTCAGCCCCAGAGATAGGCGAACCCGACTCAGAGTTCCCAGGCACTGCTTCCATGTTGGAAGGCGTGTCGGTGGGATTGAGAAGGTCTTCAAAGTATTCCCTCCACTGGTCCACCACATCTCGAGTCGAGTTCAGCAGCACACCGTCTCTACCATACAAGGTGTTGACTGTGCACTACTTTCCCCGCCGGAGACTGTGGATGGTGGTCCAGAATCTCTTTGAAGCCATCCTAAAGTCGTTTTCCATGGCCTCTCCAAACTCCTCCCCTATTCTGAAGTGCTGTTTGGCGCATAAGCGCAAACAACAGTCAGGACCCGTCCACCACCCGAAGGCGTAGGGAAACTACCCTCTCGTTTACCGGGTTAAACTCCAACGTGCAGGCTTGGAGCCGGGGGGCAACAAGAATTGCCACCCCTGCCCGTCGCCTCTCATTGCTGGCAACACCAGAGTGGAATGAAGTCCAGGCCCTCTCGAGAGGACTGGTTCCAGAGCCCTTGCCGTGCGTTGAGGTGAGTCCGACTATATCTAGCCGGAATTTCTCCACCACACGCACCAGCTCAGGCTCCTTCCCTGCCAGAGAGGTGACATTCCACGTACCGACAACTAGCTTTCGTAGCCGAGGACCGGACCGCCAAGGCCTCTGCCTCCGGCCGCCACCCAGGTCTCTTTGCACCCACCCCTTTGGCTCCTCCCATGAGTGGTGAGCTCATGGGAGGGGGGACCCACGTTACCTTTTCGGGCTGTGCCCGACCGGGCCCCATGGGTGCAGGCCCGGCCACCAGACGCTTGCCATCGTGCTCCGGCTCCAGAGGGGGGCCCCGATGACCCGCGTCCGGGCGAGGGAAAATGAAGTCCATTGTTATTGTGCATCATTGGGGTCTATTGTGCGACTCTTTGTCTGGTCCCTCCCCTAGGACCTGTTTGTCATGGGTGACCCTACCAGGGGCATGACAGCCCCCGACAACTTAGCTCCTAGGATCATCGGGACACGCAAACTCCTCCACCACGATAAGGTGGTGACTCAGGGAGGAATGTGGGAGGAAACCGGAGTACCCGGAGAAAACCCACGCACACACAGGGAGAACCTGCAAACTCCGCACAGAGATGCCCAACGGAGATTCGAACCCTAACCTCCTGACTGTGAGGCCAACATTGTGTGGTCATATACTATTGCAGTAAATCCTACCTGTGCGTCTGATATTCTTGAAAATCAATAGGATTCTTGGTCTGACAAACAATTCCCCTGAAGTTTTGAGGAAGACCAATTTGTCAAAAAAAACTACAAACACACATCAAGAATTCTCAAGAAGTCCAAAAACTGGCCATGTACATAAAAGGAATGTGTCCTTTATTAGGACATGCAAGTGATGGAGGCAGCAGTAGGAAGACTCAGCACAGTAACTTCCACTTCATCAGCTCTGACAGTTCATTTGATCTTTAAAAAGAGTTAAATTAGTACAATTAATGGAAAAAACAACATTGCAGTTGGTGAACTACAGTAAACAGCATACACCTGCACTCTGTTATCATCCACTACAAAAGCTGTATCAAAAATTCAACATTTACAGAGATCTTGTGGGGAATGTGGCACATGAGTCAGTGCAGGTGTACCTATTGTTTGTTGCCAGTGAGTGTGTCAGTCAAGACACAGTGTTCAGTGATTTCAGCTACATGATAAAAGCCACTGTTTGACACAGAGTAGTACACTTTCCTAAAGTAAAAGTCTTCAAGGCAGACAGCAGTGTGATGACATCACAAGGTCATTCAGTTGTATACAATGTAGTTTTCCGGAATGAGGCCCATCTTGCCCTTATAAGTCGCCTGGAGCCAACCTGGTTCCACGGACGGATGCACTGTAAATAAAAACTACAGTTAAGTGAGGGCGTCTTACAAAACAGGGCAAACATGTCAATAAAAATGGGGAAAAAAAGATCTTTCCTTGGATAACTACATCAATAGGACCACTTTTTGGCACCCTTCAGGTATGTCAACCTAAGTGTGTTTATCTTGTAGCGTCCCTTTACTGTCACACTCTGGTGTCATACTATTTATATAGCTGAAACAGCTTTCGCCATCCTGCCACATCATGATTTGCCCGTGCAAATCGCACTGTGCCAAGCGAAATTGGAGTAGATGCTGCTTTGACCAATCACTGTTCTTTCTTACCGTTTGAGAACAGCGCCCCCTGTGGAAAGCTGAGTTCATGGCTGTGCTCTGCCTCGCAGGAATACAGAGCTTTTGCTTCCCTGCCAGACAGTACAATGGGGAAAAATTATGACGATAGCCGCCTGCAATAGTGTCGATTTAAAGTGCGTGGAATCCACAAACCTTCCAGAAGGACAAATGTCCAAAGCGGAGGAGAACAGTGAGCTGTCACGCTGAGCACGGACTGATAGGCTGTAAGACACAGAAAGAGAAACAGTACATTGTCACAATGAAAGAGCACTTAGCTGAGTTGCATTGATTGCAAAGTCGCCTACACTGATCCGGGCCTCTGGTAGCCATTGCTGGACAAGGAGTGTTTGACGTCGGAGCTTCTGCGGATGTGGGAGATCTTCCGCGTGGCCTCTCTTGGATCCAGCGAGGCCAAGCTCTGCACGGAGCCGTGACAGCTTCTGTAATCTGGAGCAGCAAGCAAAGAAACGTGAGCAGAAGGTAATGTTCGTGGAATGTTTGTACTTGTTTCGGACTGAGAGTGGTGGCATGTGTGGACCTTCAGAGATGTGCAGGGAGGTGAGGGAGGACGATGTAGAGCGCTGGTAGGGGAACAAGGATGAGGAGGAGGAAGAGGAGGAGGAGGCCATCCTGTATGTGGTCCTGTGCTGCTGGGGAGGAGGTGAAGAGTCTTTCCCCATAATGGAAGCTTCACTTTCCTCCACCGTGCTTTTCAGGGACGCAACGGAAGACATTCTCTGGACTGATCGACCCTCCCTCAGAGGAGACTCTGAGGAGGAGAGATGGATGGTGGATGAGGACGAAATAGATTTGGACCCCTTTGCAGATGGCAGGGAGACAGTAGAATCCGTCCTCTCCGCTGCAGAGCGCAAGGATGACATGGATGAAGCCAGAGAGGACGCCTGCTTGTTGGGTGGGGGCATGCTGTCTGTCGGCCATTTGTCGTCCTCTCTGTTGGAGGGGCAGGAAGGAGACGGCTCCGCCTGAGTGGAGGGACTCGGCTGAGCTGGAGGAGGTGAAGAGGAGGGAGACGCCTGCGACACGCCGTTTTTCTCAGAGGAGTGTGAGGACAGAGACTCCTGGCTGCCCGTGGGGGTTGTGCCCGGGCTGCTGCTGAAGGTGTCGCCTGAAAGCAACAACAGGTGGAACTTCCTTAAGTAGTAGATTTACATGTTCAGTCTACTCAAACATCAGTACCTGTGCAACACGCAAGTCTGACCATTTGCAGCTATTATTTCATATTGATAAATAACAGTACATTTGCATTGCGTTTCATGGGGCTTTGCTTGGGGCTGCACGGTCATGAAATAAAAGGAAATTCATTACATAAAAAATAAAATAAAATAAAATTACATTATAAAATATATAAATTGGACGTTAGGATCTTAATAACAATAAAGAATAATTCAATATGATTATTTGTTATTCTACTTGACAATTTAATTAATAGATTAATGGACAATTTTACAAAGGAATATCTATCTAGAGCATCACACACAGATATGCTGAAACATTTTTTATGTTTAAGAAAAAACTGCCTGCCTCTCTGCTTTGTATTCTTGGTGATAAAACATATTATTAGTATAAATTTTTTCTTTGTGCATCACACTTTTTTGTTGTTTTTTTTCCTTTCTTCTTGTTTTTGCAAATATTTCAACTTATTTTCAGACCGTATCTTATAATAGTAATATTTTTAGTCTCATAACATTCTGACTTTATTATTGTTGTATAAAAATAATAAAAGTAATAATAATACTTTTACACAACCTGATCTTCCTAATATTGCAAATTATTTGTTTTATGTGTTTCTCATAAGATTAATAATATTATAATAATATATCTATATTAGTAATACAACTAATAATATAATATTTTGAAAATTACATATTTTTGTCTTTATTATTTAAAAAGAATGCTATTTTTCCTTTTTATTTTTTGTAGTATTTAATTTAAAAACTTTCTAAACTATATTTTAAATGGAAAGAGGGCTGATAAAAATTGGGGGAAAAAAAAACAGTTGTGGGCCATAAATAGCCCCCGGAGGGCACTTTGAACACCCATGATCTAGACTTTTAATTCATTCCGCCCACCACCTGCTTCTGGCATATTTGATCAGACAGCAAATTTAGAATGCAGAAGTTAAATGAACATTTAAGATTTATTAGCTCTGCCAAGGAGGTTAGGTTTTTTTAATGTGCAATGCCCTATCTCCAGGTTTTGTTACCTCCACTGTATTCAGACATACTGCATCTGTCCATATACAGTACCAGTCAAAAGTTTAAATACACGTTCTCATTAAACAGCATAAGAAATTGTCCCCAAATTTTTGACTGTTACCACACAATTGCCCAATAAGGGCTTGACCCCTCAATTCCTCATATTGGATTACTATTATAACAGGAGGTGACAAGACTGCATCATGCACACATGCATACAACATACAGTAGCAATGAAGTGTTTGCATACACTTTCATTCAACAGCGAGAGAAATGTCTCCAGACTTTTGACTCTTGATTGTATCATGCTTTAGTAGGTTTTGTGTTTAAAGGACTCACTGTCATTGTCCGCCAAGCAGAGAGCAGGCGGGTAGAGGCGTGGCTTTCTCTTCCCCGATGACAGACAGATGGCTTTGCTCCTCCGAGGAGTCGTACGTGAAGTCGGACCTTGAGGTAACGGCACCGACAGGTCCGGGGCCTCGCCAAATATCTGACATCCACACAGGACAGGTTTTAAGTGTGTCTTCACATAGGTGTATGAGTTCACATATTGTTTGTCCACCTTGTTGTGGTTCTCAATGATGATCTCCACCACAATGTTCTGGAACTTGATGTTCATCATGGCAGCCACCGTTTCCTCCTGGGACCTCATCAGGGTGGGGCCGAAAATCATGCCCAGGTTGGATACGGTCATCAGGTTCTGATCGCAGTGGGCGGAGATCCTGTGCGCATAAACCCCATGAACTGGTTTGCTTGAAGGATTATGCAGCAAACTAACCAGTGTGGATAAGACTTAATAAAGCAGTGTCACAATGGAAGTAGACATTGCCATTAACGATGATTTCTGTAAGTAGCCATTCCTTCTTAGCTTAAATAAAAGTTGGTGCAGATCTGGACAAATGTGCAAATTAACTAATTTATTAAGCACTTTTCCCTTCAGTTAGGGCCAAGTGGGGCTGTGAATAATCATATCCAGCAAGTGGAGCTGTCGTGAGCAAATCCTTGCTATGTATTGTGCATTATCATCACCTACATGACTGACGGAGATTGACACATCATGGCTTTTGGACCCAAGAGGTGAAACTGACACGTTTAGGATCATTAGGTTTTCACTTTGACTTTCTAGTTTTTCAGATTTGGTTATTGTTGAATTGTATTCTTGTGCACTAACTTGAGGAGGTGACTGGTCAAGAGGTCCAGCATGGCTCGGTTCTTCTCTGGTAGTCTGTGGACGAGAGCGTGGACGGCTCTCACTCGATGCTTCTGGTCATCGTACTCTGTGAAAGCATCAGGATGAACATGCTGCACTGATGTTTAGAATTGGCTGAGATCTTACTTGCAGCCTTGATGAAATCTTTGTGCAGCCTGTAGGTCAGCACAGGTTCTGCCAGGCACCTGAGGACACATAACTCGTTACTAACAGATTGAAGATACAAAGTCGATGTGCTGTGCAATCTTACCTAAAATAGTTCTTCAGGCCACTAGTGATGGTCTTGTTGTCCCAAGCGTCGGCGTCCAGCCGTGCGTCCGAAGCAGAAGAGGAAGCTGCAGGAAAGCAGACGCATGATTCATAGATCATCATCATCATGAAGCGGAAAGACACATCGCCACGTCTTACCAAACACGCTCGTCATCAGACGCTGTACTTTAGAGTTCACACCTCCGGTCCTGTAGAGGCCCAGAGTGGTGAGGCCTGCATGCACATATAGACATGTTTCAGCACTTATTATCTTTGTCACCATCACCAAAAAGGAGGCCTACCTCTGCTTTCCACCAGCTCAATACAGTTCTTCACAAAGCTGAAGCCTGTCTCGTTGAGGAATGCTGCCAAAGAGCAAACACTTATGACGCAAAATGGATGTCAGTGTGGACAAGTTCAGTTTAATCGAAGTCCTTACTCTCTTCTTTCTTGCTGAGTAGAGATGGCAGAGTGTAGATCTGAGGAACATAAAGTCAAGGGAACATGAAGTCACGTTAAAAGTACTGCACAGTGCAACCTATGACTCAGCCAAAACACTCTTACAGGTTCTTTCCCGTCCATGGCTTCCATCCACAAGCGCCTATTGGCCTCAGAGAGCGCTTGCAGGGTGATGACGCCATGTCTGCATGGAGGAAGAAGACGGATGCCAAAATGCACTCATGTAAACTGAAAGGTATGTACTGCCTAGTGGCTTTAGAGTCTGAAAATTTACCTCTCCACCACCTCAATGTCGAAGCAGAAACGTTTGTCGATGGAGTCCGTCTTCCTTCGGACACATGAGCGAAGCTTGAACATCTCCGGCGCCCCGTTCAACACGCCATTCTTTAAACGTGACACATATGTATTACAACTTACAAGACGCAATGAATTAAAGAACCCCTATTATAAACAAAGGTACTATTAAATACTATTAAAACTGTAATATGTGTCCCAAAAAAACCTATCATCTCCCTCACGCCCCCTCAGATTTACTGTACCTCGCTTGTTTGCTCCACTCTCGAGACATGACGTCATAAGAAAACACCTCCTTCCTCATGGACATGACACTGCCTCTGACCCTCCCTGAGCTATATGATCCTGCCTCGTTTATTCAGCCACCACTTTTTAAGAAGATAGGCTTCGCTACACATCTTGAAACAAACTACTACTAAATTCCAGCATCAGGGACAGATTTTACCCCGGCCTCTATTGAGGGAGCTCTGAGGGTAAATGAAAACAGGTAAAAAAAACAGTGGCACATGAGACCTTTAAAGACAATGAATCCAAAAAGTTGTTACAACAGATGACATGTCACCTGTCGGCCAGTGGGTCGGGCCTCTGTGTTGCTCATGGTGAACATCTTAGAACTCTTGTCATATGTACAGTAGTACCTGGTCCACACGCTACCCAGTGGACCTGGAACACACACACACGCACACACACACGTTCACATTACTTGTAACCAGGAAAGCAAATGTAACTCTTTTATGGGCACTTACGTTTCTCTTGTATGTACAAATATCCCTCCATGGTGAAGCAGCCTGGGGCTTTGAAGTCCTCCTCGGCGGACCGGATCCTCTTCATCAGCCGCTCCACTTCGGCACGGGTGCTTTCAAAGTTGTTGCGGGCCTTCAAGTACCACAAAAACACAGTAAAAATGCTACAATCAGCAGCAAACATATACAAAGCCATCCTCAAATGGACATTGGAAATGTTTAACATGCTACTTACATTCTGCAGGTTGAACTGCAGCTGCTGCTTGTAAGGTTCAAACTCGCTGGCCAACTCATAGCCTTCGTGGTAGAAGGTCAGCAAGCCTTGCAGGAAGGCCAGCAACTGAAGAGTAAAAAAAATAAAAATAAAAGATTGTCAGTCATCTGCTCAATCCCAACAATCCTGACATAAAAGCCTGCAGGCTTGTTTGAGGTTGCTGTCCTTGTTTACTCCACAACAAAGACTTTCTTTCCCAGTCGAGCGGAAGAGATCTCCACACAGGAAGAATCGCTACCGAAACAGGAAGTGGCCTGCGCTGATATGTATCATTAAAACATGTTTATCAGCAGCTAGACAGTGGATGCATTTCTTGTCTCCTCTCTCTTGATTGCCACAGCTAATGATGCTCATGTTCACACGCTGCGCAATAGATAGTTTATTCATCTCCAAGAGAAATTCACTAATATGATATTATATATATAAATATATAATACATACAATACATATACATGCCATTGTTTGTGTAGGCTAGTGGTGATGGTTTTGAGATTGGGGAGCACCAGACAGTCCAAAGACTTCATGACTACAGACGTCAGCGCAACGGGTCTGTAGTCATGAAGTCCTGTCATCCGTCGCTTCTTGGGGACAGAAACAATGATGCTGGATATGAAGCAGGTTGGCACATTGCATGAATACAAAATCTGTCCGTCGCCTAACTGTGGCCAAACCTAATCTGAAATAAACTTCCAGGTCGTGAACTAGCATCTTGAAACCCTCGATTACATTGGCATGAGACAGACGTCATTAATTGTTTGACTTGATTCTGACTACGTAGAGGAAATCCCACTTCACTGGGCACCATGAATCCGAGGGTGTTTAATCATTTTGGTTGTGCACTTTGGTTGTGCACCGCCATTTGCATGTCATTGTGTTGCAAATGTTGCACTGTGCCAACAATTGTTTTTTTAGGAAGTTAAGCCAAACTTTTTAGCCTCTTCTTCTATGTTGATGCCTTTGGATATTTTTTTCTGGTCGGCAAACTGGGCATCAAAACTAGGAATCAAAATAAAAGCATTTGATAATAACAATGATCCCAGAAATTTGCAATGTTAGTCCCGGTTCCCATCGCTGGCTCGATGCCAAACCCTAGTCCTGCGAGAAAAAAACGTTATCAATCTATGTTTGTTCAGTTTGTTAGTTAGCATTCTACATCCTAGTTCATAGAGAATGATGAACAGATTAGTGCTGACATTATGATTGTTAAAATTAATGAATTCATTCATAACTATTGAATCTGCACCTTTATACGGATCCTCACCAAATTTGAATGAGCTCTCCTTTAGCCCATTTGCCACCCCTCTAACAGGGCATTGTGTTTTGTGCTTTTGGTATAATATTGCTAGCTGTATGTGTCCTACTATTTATTTCATTATCATTATAATATTTTGTGTGTGTGTATGTGTGTTGCTCCTCACCGGCTCCACAAACTCAAACTTCTTCCTTTCCTGCACTTCTTGGATCTTAAAAACATACTGCAGCGAAGCGTCGTAGAACACCTGCCGGTCTTTGCTCATCTGCGAATCAGCCTGCAACAACATCACACTCAGAGCTGTGTGTGTCGGGAGGTGTCTGTGTGTGTGTGTTCTTGGTTACCTCCTGTAGCTGTGATTCCTTCTTCTTGGAGGACAGGCTGAGGTGTTTGTCCAGGACTGAGTAATACCTCTCTGTCTCCTTGTCAAACTGCTTCTTTCCCTCCTGAAGAAGAGAAGTACTGTAAGTTTAGATATACAATATCAGAGCAAATAAACAAGCCGCAGATGCATGTGATATTTCACAAAAGTTAACATTCCCAGACCCAACCAACTTTAATATTTAGCAGTGCTGCTTAAACATGATAAATCAACATGAGACAATGTGGAGATATTTGTGTTTTTGCCAGACCAGCTGCAACCCCAGCACGTCCGCTGTTGAGTGTCCACCTCACATGCTCCTGCTACATTCCACAAGCTGATTCGCACAGGACCGCTTTGCCATCTGAGGACGCTCATGAGAGCCCTCAGATTTGCCTTACCTGCATTATTAACCTTATTCGTTTCTTGACAGACTCATCGACAAGATGGATCGTGTAAGAAAGGTGAATGCTGTTAGGTACATTTTTTAAGCTCGCCTCAAACATTTCAGATTTTGGTTATCTGGCAAGAAAACTATTGATTTTTAATAATCCGCTGACAAAAGATGGAAAATAGTTGCAGTCAAAGGTCAGCCCAGTAGGAAAACAAGAGTAGAATACAAGAGTAAATGACACGTTCTCTTAACATGTTGACTAAAAATCGGACAAAATTTCATGTTGAGGTGCAGTGCAAAACATACAAAACACACCAAAAATAACTGTACAATTTGTAAAGTTCACAAAGACACAGGCAAATAATACATTTATGTAATTAACTTAACAAGGTTTTATTCAGGTGAAGTCGTTTCGCCCCATACTATAGCCTAGCTCCTTGCTGTGCAATGTGTAATTAAAGTGCACGATAATGGTGGCTCTGGATTTCCAAAGTTCCTGGACTTGATCATTATTGGTGTGTCAGACAATGTGTGTGTACTTTGCAAACAGCACATCAACAATGACTTCATTTTTTACTTCGTATCACAGCCACTTGATAAAACCAAGATACTGTTGTCAGATCAGTCAAGAAAATGACTCAACACTATCCAAGATTCATTTCTTTATCGTTATACCTCAATATTGTAACAACTGCAAGCGTGGAATTTTCATCTCAGATACCATCCATTTTCTTCCGCTTATCTGGCTATTTCTAAATATATGCAGAATAGAAGGTCCTAGTAAGCATTTCTGCAGGTCCCCCCCAGTGTCATAATATTCTTTCGCTAATTTATTTTTTAAAGCAGCGGTAGTTGAGCACAAATGTCAGACCAGTGGGACCACAATTAATTTAGGCAATTTACTGCATAGGTTTCCAATATTATATGTCCAATATCGGCTTCATTGCCAATATGCCAACATTGTCCAACTTTCAATTTACAATTCCGTTATCGGTCAATACTGATATCATTATGTGTAACATCACATATCTCCAGTCGTGGAATTAACACATATCTGTAAGGATAATGGAAATAGCATCAGCAGCCAGCTTCTCGACGTGACAGTAAACATTATGCAAAGGTGTGCAACAGTGTCACTGCCACTATTTTAGTGTGTTTTTTTTACACTACCGCTACCCCACAGACCTGTAGTGAATGAATAAATTGTGCACAGGAATACAGTCTTTTCCACAACGTCAGCAAATTATGCTCTCAACATGGTGTTATATAAATTACTATCAAAGGTAATTGTTTAACTGTGTATCTAACTGTGAAAGGTTATTCCCTGTAATTTGGTTTGGGCTATAAAACAAGTTGTACACTTCCATGTGGGCCGCACGGTGGATGACTGGGTAGCATGTTGGCCTCACAGTCAGGAGGTTCAGGCTTCAAATCTACAGTGGGTATCTCTGTGTGGAGTTTGCATGTTGTCCCTGTGCGTGCGTGGGTTTTCTTCAGGTACTCCGGTTTCCTCCCACATTCCAAAAACATGCATGTTAGGTTAATTGGCGACTCTAAATTGTCCATGAGTACGACTGGTTGTATGTCTTTGTTTGTCTATATGTGCCCTGCGATTGACTGGCGACCAGTCCGGGGTGTGCCCCGCCTCCTGCCCAAAGTCAGCTGGGATAGGCTCCAGCATACCCGCGAGCATAATGAGGATAAGCGGCATAGAAAATGGATGGATACACTTCCCTGTAACACTTGAATGAGGCATCTCATTCAAGGCATGAATGAGGCATCTGCTGCTCCGATTCTTGACACATCCAATATGACAGCGACACACCGACCTTGTTATGGCGAGCAGCCTCGCTAAAGTCGAAAAAACTCCTAAACTTTGCATAAGAACATGCCCACAAATGTTGCTCAGATTGAAGTTACAAATGTCTGCCATCTTCTGGTGTCAAATACTACCTACTTGAGAGGCATCATGTTACAGCAAATTCAGCCATGTTGCGACTTTGGCGTTTAGAGGGCTGTGTCGGTTTTCATTATAGGGAAAAAAACAATACCAATATTGACCGTTACTACTTTTTATGTCAATAACGGGCAACTTTTATAGAGTGGTCTTCTAAACGTGAGCAAGAACCCTATTTATTTGAAGTGATACCTAACACAACATTAGAGGCTGAGGGTTGAGGTTCAGAACTGCAGGAACAGGATGCATTTTTTGGTCTCATATCAAATGTTTAAGCACAAAATCTACTCCGTTCCGAACGGCACGGTAAAGCAGAAGAGTATACTGTATTTTCAGTATTTGTGTGTTTCCTCAAAATACCTACTACAAAAAACCCAGTCCATTTTGAATATTTGACATATTATAGGTAGCAGAATTGGAAGGTGGAACCAGTAGGTAACTATAACCAAAGAACATACTTTACCCAGGAGACTTGGGTTTTTTTTAAGCAAAAACTTCACAAGCAGATAAGGTGAATGAGAGGACGGCGCTGAAACCAGACACCGGCCATGTTTACGCTGCCTCACTCTGTCTATGACAAGCTGCCCAGCGTCCGTTCCCATGACCCCCCCACTGACACTTCCATTGCTTATCTGAATGAGCCACAGACTGAGAATGGGATTTTGAGGCCACCTCCTCCTGCTGCTGCCGCGGCTGTTGCTAGCTAAAACCATTATTATACCTTGACAGCGCCAATCTGCTCCTTGCGAAATCTCTCAAGTGGCGAGATCAACACATCGTCAGCGTTTTGGATCTGTGGGAGGAGAAAGCCACAACAATCATACGAGTGTCGCAACACGGATGGAGAAAGATGTCAGTCATTGTCAGCACACACGCCTAGTTCCAGCTGTGAGGCGTTCAACTTTCTTTCCTATTATTCCATCAGTCATAACCAGACACAGAAGATCCTTTGTTATCATAGAGGCCTCCTAGCATAAGGATAATTGGCTTTTTTTGGACATTAATTGCAGCAAAATTGACTCAATTTAGCAGATGTTCATTGAGGATTTGTGTCCAAACAAGCTGGACACTTTTGCTCTTGGCTTTCCTAAAGGTTCTCCACACAATGAGCCACTCCTCGGCACTCTCCAATTACCAGGAGTAGCAAGTGCGGTGGTAAGATACCTAAAGGGGGCGGAGTCAACAACACACAGTGCAGTGTGTTGATTGGTGGAGAGGGAATGGTCCCTGGAGAGAACAAAAAACAACACCAATAAAGGATAAGATAAACACAAGTCTCTTTTCCACCAAGTGGTACATTTCTATCACTTTTTTCACCTTGAAAAATATTTTTCCACCGTTTTTACCATTATGGTTTAGCTTCAAACATGTCTTGTTAAACATTAACGTCTGAAAATCACTGGCGTTCTACTTGAACGAGCCCGTGTACCACCAGTAGCACTCATTCTGCAGATTAAAATTCCATTGCAGTGTTTCCAAAACATTCACTTTGGAAACATTGGAGATTAATAAAGTATCTATCATTGTCTGTGAGAGCAGCTTGTTGTTACAACGTCATGCAGTAGGGGTGTAACAAGATCTTGCGACATTAAAGCACGACAAAATTCATGGGCACTAGACCTGGAACGATAATAAATGTATTAATAACGCAATAAAGGAAAATGTATTCAAATACAATGCATTCCCATGCATGCATGTATTCCACATTTTCCGGCTCTAAACAGGCAAAGAGAGCGTTCACTCTGTGCACCGGTTTCAGCACCTTAGTGCATTTGTTCAACAGCATGAAAGGAGTAAGCCCTTTTGTCAGTCATACAGTCTTTATCTCGATGGGTGGAGGCAGGGCGTACACGGTGCAGAGGAGTGTAACATTGTAAAAATTATATTAGTAGATTGCAATATATTGTCATTATTTTTTTGATTTTTTTCATTGTACTTTACTTACATGCAAAGTTAAAATCTCGTCTCATAAACCCAATCTGGTTTACAGTCTTGTTTTGTAAACTGAGTGTCTTGTGACACTCTTACAGATGGTAGATGGCATCATAAATGTCAATAACACACTTGTAAGCATCTGCTCTGCCAGAGAATAACAACAGGTAGCAGGAGCAATCTCTGTTGCCAACTTAGTAACTTTGTCACTGTCACACGTTTTGTGTTTCAAAAAAGTTACTACTTTTGGAGACTAACACAAAAGCACGTATCGCTTTTCTCAGTGAGCAGTAGATGCTGTGCCAACCCCCTCAGTCTAAAAGCACTAACATTACACTCCCTTTCCAATTCAGCATTTCTAAACATCGTGGGTTTTTTTGTTTTTCTCTCTTTTTGTCTCATTTTTACTTGCATGGGTTTATATACACACTATATATACACTGCCCCCTGGAAGTCTTTCCTTTCTACTGCATGTGAATACTAAATAGTAAAAAAAAACTTTTACATTAATTTTTTCCATTTTAGTTCAATGGTCCGTGCTTTACATTGATTTTCTTTTCAAATCCAATAATTTCAATGATGTCATCAGTAAAATAGCTGGATTTTAATATTTCCTGTTCAAATGCATAGGAAGTACAGCTACGAGAGTCACGTTGAGTCATCACGCTTATGGTGCTCCAAGCGACCACGCCCACATCCATTCAGGCAGGCTGTGATTGGTCCATGGTTTCACAAAGGAGACATTGGTGTTTCCTCATTGCATCGCCAATAATATACGTTTTATCCCACATGTACTGCACATAACAGTGCAGACTGTCTAATAATATTTCATTAAAGTGTGCGACATTTAGTCTTTCTTATCGACCAGAAACGCCATTAAAAGTGCAAAGTGGAGTCTGGTGTGTGCGGTGCCGCACCAAAATGTGGCAGTGGTGAGTTGAGCATCATGAATCTTCAGACGTCACATGACTGATCTCCGTACATTTGCTTACACAGCCATCCCGGCAGGATAGTAGCAATGCGTAGAAGAAGAAAAAAATCAGCATATAACATTAGCTTATTTCCCTCGTGGAAAAGTACTCTAACAGAAACAACCTGCCTAGTATTTCCATTTCATTCCCAACAAAAGGTGGATTACGTCTCAAAACTAAAGGACTGGAGCATGGACTTCAAGTAAAGGTAAGACCAAATGCAATTTATTAAAAAAATAACAACAACAAAGAGTTCAGCAAAAAAATTATGAATTTGACTTTATATTAAATATTCTTTCTTTTATTGCTATCAAATTGTTAAACAGTGTGCAATTAATTGAGGAAATGATTTAAAAATACCTATTTGTTTCAATTAAGGTCACCATTGAAGTATAGTCTTATCTTCTATTTCTATCTATGTTTGTATATCTGACTTCTTTTATAGTCAGTGCCTCACCAATCATAAACCTCACCGCCTGTCACTGGGTCCGAAGGTCAGTGCAGACATCTACCAGGAACTTTTAGAGTACTTTATGCTTCCAACTGCTGCTGACTAACTTTGTGGAGATGCACACTTTATTTATCAGCAGAACTGCATCCAGTGCCAAAACTATCAGTACCTGGTTTAAGGACCAAGGATTTTCAGGGATAAGCTAAAAGTAAAAGAAGATTATTTTTCAGTTATAATCATCAAAATTAAAATAAACTAGAAAGCATTCAGAGAGCGCAGACCTCCACTAAGTATATAAGACCCAGCCCCCATATTGTGATTCACATCAAAATAATAATCCTACAATTTTTGGATCAGTCTTTGATATTTTCTAGAACCTGTTGGAAACGTGTCCTGTATTTTTTTTGTGCCTGACCATTATTTGAGGAGTTACATGCACAAATGCTGAAAATGATCCCATGGTCCTCCCAATGTTAAAGAATCCTTTAAAAAATTCCTGCATCCAGACAGTGATCCGAATCACCCACAACTTTTAATCAGTTCTTCTATATACCATTTCTGGCAATTCTTGGAAAAAAATTGCTAAAGTAACTAAAATAAAAATATAAAGCATTCACCAGACACATTTAAAAAAATGTAGTATTCTACACCATTCACTAGGTGTCAGCAGAAAAATAATAACAAATAATCACCATCTTAATAACAGAGGCAACTGTTGCAACCATAACCCAAGCCAAGCTGAAACTCAACAGTGAAACTCTGACATCCCTTCTTGTCCTCCACACATCAGTAACACATTTATTGCAACACACTCGAACATGACTTTTATTTATTCTACTAGTCTACTATATTGGGTAATAGGTGTGTTTTCATGTCTACAGAGGTCTAATAATGTTAAAAAAAGCATATTTGAAAGGTTGTAAACAAGCTTTCTATGCTCTAACTATGAAAATATTCAATTTGTAAATACTTTGTCAAATGTATTTGTCGGAGTCAGGTCTGGAATCACTTAACAAAAAAAACGAGGGATAAACGATGGATTACAGTGTAGGGCGTGTGTGAGTGTGTGTATGTATGTATATATATATATATATATA
>QODF01000021.1:1672584-1682584 GCA_024372805.1 Oostethus manadensis
ATATATATATATATATATATATATATATAAGGTGTTGGAATTCCACCGCTATTGATGTATTCTGGCCAGAAAAGTTATTACAGAGTGTCAGGCTCTGTGTGACTCTGTGGGGATAGATATCGTGCTGTCGTCATGACAGAGAGGTGTGGCTTGCCATGATGCGATTACGCAAAAAAATGAACGTAATTAAATTAGTTACCGCCATGAATGCGCTACTTTAGCTAGCCCTTGTGGTTTTTTTGGCCGAGTGTGTTATAAGTGTTATCATGAGCTGCGTAATATCAAACCGACGGTGTTGGTGTGCAGAGCGGGACGTGATTTATCTCGGAGATTATTAAAGTAGTGCCCTGCGATTGACTGGCGACCGGTCCAGGGTGTACCCCGCCTCTCGCCCAAAGTCTGCTGGGATAGGCTCCAGCATCCCCACGACCCTAATGAGGATAAGCGGTGTAGAAAATGAATGAATGAATTATTAAAGTATCTCGGAGTAAAGTATCTATCTATCTATCTGATGTACCACATCCCGACCCACCAATGTTGATCTCGTCGTCGGTCTCTGCGTCGCCGATGCACTCGAACTGGAACTCCTGCAGGGACTGTGAGAAGCGTTGCACGGCCAGGGAAAGACCTGAGGGGGTACACACAGAAATATCCATTCGTGATTGCATGTTTTTTTTTCACCACATATGCATAAGAGTCCAGATTCCTCTCAAGCTGCTGCACATGAGCTACATTCGCGCATGGACGTTGTATAAAAGGCAGTCCTCCCCCCCCCCAGCACTGTCTCTGTAAAGGTATTCTATCTGTACTGCAATGTACAGGAAGGTGTACTTCACGGACACAGAGAGAGTACACACGCAAGTCGACAAACAGCGCGGGGCTGAATGCTGGGGGGCCCCTGGAATTTGGGGTCCCCCAGGGCAGTTGTGCTCTTCTTCCTCCTCCTCATAACTAAAAACGTGACTTTGTGCGGAGCCCCAACGCTCGGTGACAGTGGAGGAAGAAAGCCACGGCCCGTTTGGCGGAAATGCCATTTGAAAACAAGTAGACGCCTTCGTCCCTGAGATTGAGGGTGAAGGTTCAAAGAAGAATCGTGTGGTTGCTTCGGAAGCTTCTGCCGTCGCAATAAAAGACACAAAGGCGCCCGGAAAAGAACGTGTCCTGGTTCTGCTCCGCGGGTTGTTCCGTCCGAACGATAGCGCGCTTACTTGTGAGCGCTGATATGAGCATGTTTCCATCCTTGATGAGGTCTTTGATAAACCGGTTGGTTCTGTCCAGTTCGATCTCGTGGCACTGGAGCCTTTCTCGGAACTCCGGACTGTCCAGGAAAGAGTCGCTGAACTCCAGCGTCGGCAGCCCCATGTCTGCTCCGGCGAAATAAGGCTGTCTGGGCTCCACGCAGTCGGGGGAGTGCTGCTGTCCTGGGAAGCTTCGGTCCGACTTGATCTCTTCTCAGTCCCCTCTTGCCCTTTTCCTCCTCGCGACTTCCGGAGCGGCGATGACAGCAGTTAAGCTAGCCTTGGCCACAAAAGGTCACAAAGGCCGCTTCTCGCCCTCAAAGTCGCCCTCGGCCGCCCCGCTGGAGGACCGCTAGATGTTGGAAGCGCCGAACCTCCGAGAGGAAGGCGGGTTGTGCGGAAGTAACGACTGCTGTGGGCAAAGAATGTGAGGCTAGCCGGAGGCTCCCCTGTGGAAGGCAGCCATGTTACTATGGAGACCAGAGACTCCTGCTGGCGCCTCCACAAATACCAGCAAATATACCAGCACCGAACAGGCAATTACTACTCCTCGTTCATTCATAGGGTTACCCTACCGAACGTAAATGTTGCTAAGTAGTAGGCGTCCCAGAAGGGAAGTGTTGTAGTTGCTGTAAAAGTGGTAGAATTAGTTGTAGCACTAAAAGTAGCCGTTATAGCTAAGCTAGCAGTGTGAGTTGTACTACTAATCTTATGATACATTCACTGTATTACAAATAAGATACAATACAAATGTAATGTAAATATACATTCAGGGGCAGAGCTTCAAGGGGGGCTACTATAAAGTAGAAGTAGTATCTCCAGACCTGCAGGGGCCTAGATAGAGACCAGTAAGATTTACTATTTGGGTTTAAACGGCCCGGTCATTTTCCCGACCCTCGGCCCGGCCCGGCTCTGATTTGTTCTGCTGCTGTATACATTGTACATCCATCCATTTTCTATGCCGCTTATCCTCATTAGGGTCGCGGGGATGCTGGAGCCTATCCCAGCTGACTGTGGCCGGGAGGCGGGGTGCACCCTGGACTGGTCGCCAGTCAATCGCAGTGTGTACATTGCACATGGATCATATTCTATATTGTGATCTCTTGTACTGTATTTCCTCGTAACTAATATTACAGCACATGATGTGCAATCATAATGTTAAGTCATTTTAATGCTGAGAGTAGTTGTAAGGTAAGCGTAGTAGTCTTACTTGTGCCGGTAGTAGTAGTTAAAGGAATAGTCTTCTTTGTCGTTTTGATTTTCTTCATTCATTTTTTATACCGCTTATCCTCATTAGGGTCGCGGGGATGCTGGAGCCTATCCCAGCTGGCTTTGGGTGGGAGGCGGGGTACACCCTGGACTGGTCGCCAGTCAATCGCAGGGCACATATAGACAACCAACCAGTCACACTCACATTCATACCTATGGACAATTTAGAGTCGCCAATTAACTTAACATGCATATTTTTGGAATGTGGGAGGAAACCGGAGTACCCGGAGAAAACCCACACACGCATGGGGAGAACATCCAAACTCCACACAGAGATGCCCAACGGAGATTTGAACCCAGGTCTTCCAGATCTCCTGACTGTGTGGCCAATGTGCTAACCGCTCATCCACCGTGCGGCCCTCGTTTTGATTTGGTAATGAATATTTTACTTTTCATTCTTATGAGGTATGAGGCTGAAACATGCACTTCAAGTGAGGAAAAACGGCACGGAAACCGTCGGAAACACCTGACCGACACGGCCAGACACTCATGGGAAACCACTACTACTTCACTGGTACTTAATACCGACTGTGGTCATCCAGCGCTGTGACATGTAAAACTACACAAGGCCAAGCATGGCACCCAGTGCGGATTCTGTGTTGCCATCGTTTGGTTATTGTATTACCGTAACTGCCAGTGACACAGCACTGAATGAGATGCCATGGTGACTGATATAAACATGCCTCAAGTACACCACACTGGCTCAGTACTGCATCTTGCTCTCTTCAGAGGGAGGCCCACCAGCAAGTGGCAGCATGGAACCATCAAACAAAATGTTCACGGAGAACCTTCAACACTCACATCGCCATCATAACTTCTTTCTCCGGGCTCGACCTTACAGGGGGGAGCTGCCCACGGCGGCAGGTATGAATTTCAATTGGGAATATACAGTACAGGACTGCAATCTATTTGTGGCAGTGGAGGATTGCCGTGGGGTGATGTAATGACGTAATCCTCGCATTAGCATAACTGGATCCAGCTGCACCCACTGCTCATTGAGAAGAGCAATACAGGATTTCATCTCAGAGTTGCTAAGATGGCAACATCAATTTCTACTGCTCCATCTTATTGTCCGGAAGACCAGGCGTGTTAAAAGGAAATAACAGGTGTGTAATTTCTTTATGGTTGTTGCCTGTTCTATAAATTTAATTGTGGCGGCCCACGGATCTATTTTAAATATCCAGTAAAATCCATACTTTATAGCAGGCCTCATCAACTACCAGCCTGCGGGCCAAATGTGGCCCACGAATGACATCAGACCGCCTGCCTGCCACTTTAATTCAGAACGTGGGAGCCATTAACAGTAATAACAGCAAACAGATGACTGAAAAGCACTGGTCCTTAAATGAGGGTACTTGAAGGAACTCCACGAGGTACTCGAGACTTTAAAATATTTACATTACTAATCAAAGGTTTGGGGATACTTTTTTTATTTTATGTGAAAGCATTTCCAAATTACAAATTTGTCAAATATATGGAGACACTTTCTTGTACAATAACAATTAAAAAGTGTCCCGCAAAGTTTGGACTGTTTCGTAAGTATATGCAAGTTGAGAAGCTAATATAGAAGATTTTGACTAGTTTTTCTTGTCAATGTTGAGCTACCGTTGACATTACACACGATATAAACATAAAAATAACAGTAAAGGAAGACGTCTTTAGCTTTCTAAAAAGGTGGCCTCCAGAAAAATTGAGTTGAACATTTTATCATGGCATCACAGGAGTGCCATAATGAAAAGAAAATCTTCTTCTTCTTCTTTTCCTTTCAGCTTATCCCTGCCTATCCCAGGGGTCGCCACAGCGAATCATTTTCGCATGTTTTGATTTGGCAAACGCTTTATGTCGGATGCCCTTCCTGACACAACCCTCTGTACGAGGGACATGCTCTAATGGTGGTAATAAAATATTCCTTGAAATGCCCTAATACCTTAAGTTGCATATTTTTAAATGCAATGTAACGGTGAGTAAAACTTTAATGTTGTAAAATGACGACTTTTTCTTGAAACATTACCACTTTTTCCTGAATATTTGATATTTTTCTCCTAATATTTCGACTTGTCATGAAAACACACGTGGAAATATAAAGAGAATCAATAATACAAAAATATACAATTGTAATATAGTAATTCCACTTTGTCTTTGCCTTTTTCTATTAGTCATTGCTTTTGTGTATTGTCTTTGCATTTACCGGATGCCTTATGCTAAATGTAAAAAGTAACTCAATTCATGGACCGGCTTACAGCCTTTGCTGTGGGCGGGTCCTTCTGCCAGGGTGACAAGTCAATACCTAATCACATGATTCCTGTGACTGTGTAGTAGCAATGTTTGAATGTAGCTCTTAGCGCAGGTGACGGACAAGAAGTAACATCACTATCACGCCACCATGCACATACTTAACGACTAGTCACCCTGGCAGAAGACCCCGCCCACAGCCACAAAAGCTGTAGGCGGGGCCATGAATAGACATTGCTTTTTCCATTTAGCGCAAGGCAGCCGGTAAATGCAATCAATAAATTTTAAAAGACAAAACATGGAAAATAAACTCCAAAATGAGAAAAACAAAAAGACAATACACAAAAAGCAATGACAAAATGGAAAAGGCAAAGTCACAATTGAATTACAATATCACTATATTTGCATATTTCCTTTTTATTTTGGCACTCCTGTGATTCCATATTTTTTTAACACTAAAGAAAAGGCTAATCACCCTTTAACTATTTCATGCCTGCAGGCTTTCTCCTCTACCCAGATACCCCAGCCAAGATGGAGACCACATCACATGAGGCCTTCTGCTTCAGGAGTATCCCACAGCGCGACAAAGGCATGAACATACAGTACTTCCTGTAGGTGGACTGTGTCCAATACTTGCAAATACATACTATATTACCTTGTTTATACACTTCAGATAAACACAGGGACCAGACCTCAGAGCAGGAGACAATGCTCCATTCTCACACAGCATCCTACAAAAAAACAGGAAGGGGACCCAGCAGCAGACATGACCAACCAGAGGAGGATGAGCGAGCAGGTCCAGTTCAAGATCCACAAGCGGAGACGATGATGTCTCAGTACCAGATGGACTTCCCTACCCCATCCGCGTGGTACAGGAGAAGGACTCCTGCTCTCCCGCAGCCTGACAACATCGGCATCAACCCGGCGTTCAGGTGACAACTGGCTGGAAGACATCACATTGTAGAAAATGCACACAAGTTTGGAGACACCTTCAGGTGATGTTGAATTAGAAAGTGTCTCCAACCCTTTGACTAATACTGTGTACACGACATATTCTGGATTCTCAGGTTTGACTTCAGGACAGTCCAGAGGGATACGTTCCTCCATTGGTCCAAGCTTGAGATGGGAGTGACAAGACCTTCTCAATCGCACTGAAGATTGACCCGACGGAGACTTTACAAGACACTGTCACCGGTCCTTCCCCTGATTGTAACGCCATGTTCGATTCCAGAATGAACATCATACAAAGTAAACATTGTGCTTTTATTGCAAAAACACTAAGCAAGAACATAGCATTCTCCATTCTCTAGCAGCAATTAAGGGGCATACCTGCGTGACACCCGAGGATGGCTATGGTATGCTGTGATGTCACAGCAGCCTTGTAGTATTTCATGTTCTTTTTTGGCATTCTTTCATTCATTTTCTATGCCGCTCATTAGGGTCGCGGGTATGCTATGCTGGAGCCTATCCCAGCTGGCTTTGGGCGGGTGGCAGGGTACACCCTGGACTGGTCGCCAGTCAATCGCAGGGCATATTTAGACAACCAAACATTAATAATCCATTCATATGTAATTTCTAAGGGAATTGTTTTATCACTACAATAATAGTACGGGTGTAACGGTATGCCATAGGCACACTTTGATAAGCACCTCGGTATTCAGTTGACTGTTTGATTTTGGGTACACTGGACCGGAGTCCGTGACGCCACAAGAACTAACTCATACGGTACCAAAAAATCTTCCTAGGAATTAGTACAGTACAGTTATAAGATATTTATTTTCCTCTGATCCAAGCGAGACTTGAAAATAACCAGATCGTACATGAGTCCAATACCAAGTCCACTTTCCCAAAGCTTTCATCTCCGGTCTCGGTGCCTGCTCCTCTCTCGGTACCGGTTGTCCTCCCTCCCCCTGCTTCTGTCCTCTCTGCGCCCCCGCTCGTCTCGGCTCCGGTCTCGGTAATCCCGATTGTCTCTACCTCCACCTCCGGGCCGGTCCCACTCCCTCCGACCCCCGCCAGACCGCTCCTGCGACGGGCCGGTTCCGAGGTTGATGGGTTTCCGGAAGGGTCTGTCCCTACCGCCGAATCTCAGCTGGCCGGACTCCTTTTTCCCACCAAGCCCGCCGCCGAGCCGCCTGGGGATCCATCCTTTCAGGGTTCGCTCCAGTTCAAAATCCACGAACAGCTCGTGCTGGTCCACCACCAGCTTGTTGGCGTCCCGGCGGGCCCGAACCACAGCCCGCTCCTCCTTGTACTCGATGAAGGCGTAGCGCTTGGAGAAGCCCGTGACGATGTCCCGGACCAGCCGGAGTCGCTTTATTTCCCCGAATTCGGAGAAGACATGATGCAGTTTCTCCTCGGCGGTCTGCGGGTTGAGTCGGGCCACAAAGAGGGTGAGCAGCGGGTCTCCGACGACACCTTTATTGGGCTTGTAGCGGGCACACATCGCCCGCCATATTGCGCGGTCGTGGGGCTCTACGTCGGTGCCGTCGATGCTTCCAGCTTTCAGTGGGTCGTACACCTTCGCGATGGGACTCCAGACGTCCATTTTACACCACAATGTTCTGAAAAATCTCTGAAAGAATATCTTTACTCATTAAAAGTCTGCCATAAGGATGTCCATTGCGCGTCCGTCCTCGAAAATGCTCAGATGTGAAACAAGAGTTACCTTAAAATGGTTCCGCCTATGGAACTCACGGGTTCCATTGATATGCAGTTACAAGAGACGCCTTTTATGGAATCACACAGGAGTGCCAAAAGGAAAAGGAAATACACGAGGAAAGAAAATCAATAATACAAAAATTTATAAATGTAGTCATATTCTTTTTCCAGCATACTTGCAACGCTAAAGAGGCTAAGCGGCATAGAAAATGAATGAATGAGTGTTTGATAAGATAACTTTAGTAATGTTTATTATAAACATACAAAAATGTTTTTTTCTCCGGATGTATTTTTTCAATGAAAGTGTTGTGTTCATCCATTCATTTTCTATGTTGTCACTAACTTCAGGCCAAAAGCAGAGACGGCCACACAGTCAGGAAATCTGGATACTCTGAGTTTCTATCTCCGTTTGGGTATCACTGTGTGGAGTTTGCATGTTCTCCCCATGTGTGCATTGCTTCTCTCCATGTACTCCCACATTCCGAAAACACTGTGAATGTTGTGTTAGTTGGAGACTCATCAGTATGAATGTCAGTGCGAGTGGTTGTTTGTCTATGTGCCCTGCGGTTACTCCACCTCTCGCCCAAAATGAGTTGGGATAGGAAGTGTTGTGTTGACATGTTGCATTATGCTTGTTGACACAAGACAATACCACCACTACAAAGTCAAATCCTTTAATTAGAAAGAAAACAAGTGAAAATATCTCACAAGTTGTGTATGTATTTACAAAATGAGTATAATACTCACATCACTGCTATGTACATATTATGTATTTTTTGTATCTCCGGTTGGTTAAGCCCTGCTTGGGATTTTGTTTTAAAAAAAGGGTGTCTACATGTCCTCCACGCTCCATTTATAAGCTTCCTCCTGGATGGCTTTTTTATCCGCGATCCTTGTGTAGCGCTTCTGCTCAAAACCGTTTGACCTGTGCGTCACAAGAGAAGAAAAATGTTAAAACGCCACATGGCACTTAAAGGGTTTAGGATTGGCCAGTTTGACACTGAAACAGATGTATTTCTATGTACATGCTTGCTATGGTGTAAAGCATGCTTTGAGTTGGACCACAGATGTTCCCCTCTATTGTAAATGATTATGAAGAGCCATTGATCCAAAGTCTCACACAGTACCTGTTGACGCCGTCCCAGCGATATCCTGGTAGAATATTGAACCTGTTAGGAGGTGGCAGCGGTCCTTTATACTGAGGCTTATCTGCAAAACACGCAAAGTCAGACATTTGGAAAAACGCACGCCAGCAACACTCGAACAAGCAAGGCCATGTCACCTTTAACCCCGTGTGTCTTGCGCTCCTTCTTCCGTCTCAACATGGCCGCCATGGGATCTCCCTCCCTTTCCTGCTCCCTCAGCATGCGGTCCAGGTCCTCGTCGTCGTAGTTCCGCGCCAGCGGCTTCTGGGCTTCAATGAGCGCATCCTCTAGCCTCTGCTGCTGCATCTGTCCCTGCGCCAGCCTGGAAACATCCTAGTCAGCTGACTGGAGCAAGCAGGAAGGTAAAGGGAGAAATTTCACTCACCCTTTCCCCCATTGAGTGTATTTCTCATCCTTCGCAGCTTTTTCTCCAGCTTTCCTCTTTTGTTCTTCTCGTTCTGATTCCAAGTCCCTCTTTTTTCCACTCTTGTCTCGAAACACCGTCTGAGCGTGGCGGGACTCATCTGGCGACAGGGTGGAAACATAAATAAAATTTCATAGCCATCTCGATTACCGCGGTGTTAGCATGACAGCCTACACTCCCTCCCCGCTCTTTCCTCACCCCAACCTCAGACTGCCTTTCAGTGGGCAGCAAAGCCAACTCGCCCTGTAGCTATCATTCATCAGCTCGTAGTGGAGCAATTGCATTAATTGTCTAAAATTGCATGTTTCTCTTATTATGTCTAATATATTGGATAATAGGAGTGTACAAGTGGCTATAGGGGTGTTATTTCATGTCTAGAGGGCTCTAATAATGATCAACAGGAAAGTTCAGAAACTGGATGTCCCCATCCACATTTTTTGGCCTACAATCCGATCCTTTTTTTTTTTTTAAATAATAAGCTTTTGTTACAAACATAAATTTGCAAAATTTTAATACATTAAAAATTCCATTCCTTTTTCGTCTTTGTTCGCATTGTGGGGAAAGCAGCCTCAGCAGAGAAGTCCAGACTTCCAGGTTTCGAGCTATGTTTTCCAGCTCCACCGGCGGGACCCCAAGGTGTTCCCAGGCCAGCTGAGAGACATAATACTTCCAGCGTTCCTAGCTCTGCCCCGAGACCTTCTCCGTGCTGGGCAGGGAGGTGTCTGGGAGGCATCAGAACTAGACGCCAATGCCACCTCAACTGGCTCCTCTCAATATGAAGGAGCAGCGGCTCTACTCTGAGCTCCTCCCGGATGGCCGAGCTCCTCACCCGATCTCTTAGGGTGAGTCCAGCCACCCTACGGAGAAAACTCATTTCCGCCGCTTGTATCCGCGATCTCATTCTTTTGATCATGACCATAGGTAAGGGTAAACAGATCGATCGGTAAACAGAGAGCTTTGACTTCCGTCTCAGCTCTCTCTTCACCACGACGGTCCGGTACAGCGACCGCATTACTGCTGACGCGGCACCG
>QODF01000021.1:1687584-1739386 GCA_024372805.1 Oostethus manadensis
ATATAAGAAAACATCAAGGACAAACATTAAAGTTGTTTTTCCAATTGAATGGGAAACTACACATTTTGCTCAAGATCCACAACCCATGAACTTCCTCCTGTCCTGCATTGTAAAGATATGAACCAGAGGCAGCTCGCTGGTGCATGTAATGGGACCCCCCATTCCGCCCGCAGAGCCTGCCATTGAAACGCCTCCAACAAGGTGAATGTCCATGCTGTGGGCATGTAGTAACAGGTACATTCATCACATCCGGCCCGCCACGCTTCTTAATACGCTATCTTTTTAAACATCAAAACTGTAGCTGGCAGTGCTATTCGAAAAAAGATCCAAACAACACAACACGACATTCCAAGTACCCTACATACTGCAGACAAGGAAATATCGGCACACAATTCTCGTGCCTACCCATATATTCCCGCCGCAAAGCATGCTGGGTGGCTTGGAGCACTCCTTCACCCAACATTTTGCCATGTTTTTGCAAAACATGTTGAGGAAGTCGTCAGAGAAGTAAACAAAGAAGGATGTTTACATATTCTTGATAGGCAATGTTTTATTGTTTGTAGTTCATTTTCATTTTGCCACTGGACTACTCGGCATGCCTTGCGGGTGTTTGGAAATAACAGTTTCGAGTTTTCTGTTATGTCTGGCGCTTGGTTGTGGACTTTTCACCCACATAGTAGTTGACTTATGTGATACGATGCAATACTTTCTCTGGATGTGTTTGGGATGTTTTTTGTTTTTTAACCCAACGTGGCCTGTGGGCCATAATGTTTGCACATTCCTGTCTGTCCCAAACTTCCTTCCTGGACACATTGATTTTAAATAGCAACATAGAGCCTTAAACGTAACTTTCCCTAACTCAAAAACAAAAACGCAGCGGTGGTGGCGGAAGGCCTAATATGTCGCGTTACCTTTCAGTAAGTCATTCTGTACGCGGTGCTGACACACGGCTGGTAAGTGTGTGGTGAAGCTAGCTGCTAGCCGGCTAGTAGCTAGCCAGTGTGGTGTGGCGAGGTGTCACTACACCCGTAACAGAGTTCTTCGGCGTAACAAAGATAATAACAATGTCGCTGTAGCTTGGGTAATATGCAGGTCACACTGAAGTGTTGTTGGCTTCATAGGCTAAGGATTGTGGATGATAGGCCATAAAAAGTGCAGTTTTCCTTTTAAAAAAATACCTCATTGTCCAAAAAATTTGATATCAAAGTGCCCCATACCCATACTACAATATTGATATTTCTAAACACGTGTGTGTGTGTGTGTGTGTGTGTTTGAAAGACAGAGTTGTTGGTAAATACTGTGGACGTTTACACTGAATGTGTCTGATACTTGAAAACATGTCCTTATAAAAGGTAGTATTGGATGCCAGAAGACAGCATACCCGTGTGTACCAGTCTACTGTACTCTGGTTGCCATGGAAACAGTCAAGCATGTGGAGAAAACACACACACACACAGTCAGTTGTAAGCAAATAAGTAAAAATGATGATTTCAAAATAAAAGATGTGCAAAACGTCACCGATGGACGCCCAGTTTGGGAGGAAGACGGCGAGAGACGTCGCACCTCCAAGGAACGTCCCATTTAAGTCAAGGAGCATCGAGGGCCTTCCTGCCCCTCCAGCTGCGTCTGCTCGGTTCCGTCCTCTCATCACTTGAAGCAGCCCGAGCAGCTGCCGGACTCTCGGCGCCGCTCAAGCCGCGGCGAGACGGTGTCCGGCATGTCCGTTCTCAGGATGTCGTGCTCGGTCGCCATGATGTGCTTGACTAGGAAGTCGGCTGCCTCGTTGACGTTGAGGTTGTCCTGCGGAAGAATTACACCATCTAATCAGTAGGGGTGTCCAAAGTGTGGCCCGGGGCTGCAGATGCTTTTTATTGGCCTCTGGCACATTCTAAAAACATAATTTTACAACACAAAATAAAACTAGCTGTAATTTTGAAAGGAGATAAAACATTAAGAGAAAGAACGTTGTAATCAAACAAGAAAAGGTCATTTTAAGACAATAATGCACTGTTATATTCCATTCATCCATTTTCTATGCCGCTTGTCCTCATTAGGTAGAGTAGAGTAGAACCGCTGCTCCTCCGCATTGAGAGGAGCCAGATGAGATGGCTCGGGCATCTGGTTAGGATGCCTCCCGAACGCCTTCCTGGGGAGGTGTTCAGGGCACGTCCAACCGGTAGGAGGCCTCGGGGAAGACCCAGGACACGTTGGAGAGACTATGTCTCTCAGCTGGCCTGGGAACGCCTCGGCATCCGCTGGGAAGAGCTAGACGAAGTGGCCGGGGAGAGGGACCTCTGGGCTTCCCTGCTTAGGTTGCTGCCCCCGCGACCCGACCTCGGATAAGCGGAAGAAAATGGATGGATGGAAAAATAACACCAAGTTGAAATATTAAAAAAAGACGTTTCAATTAAAAGTCAAGATGTTATGAGGAAATAATCAATAAAGTTCTCATTTGTATTTGATTAGATTGCGGAAAAGTACAAGAAAAAAGTCCAAATATTACGGGAATAAAGTCAAAATTATATGAAAATTTGCGAGTTGGTTTAAAAGTTTAAAACAAAGTTTAAAAAGTTTAAATAGTTTATGAAAATAAAGTCAAAATATTATGGGAAATTAAGTCGTGATTACAAGAACAACGTTGAAATACGATAAGATGTGTTTATGAGTTTCGCAAGGGGAAATTCCAGATAGTTCTCCAAGTACTGTAGTACACAGGTGTCAAACACAAGGCCTGGGCCCAGATGTGGCCCGCCACACCATTTGATGTGGCCCGCGAAGGCCTGAGAATAATGTGTCAATAGGCAATTCAGCCTTTTCCTTCTCAATGTTTTTCTTCTTTTGACAGAAGGATCTAGAAGAAACTAAAATATGGAGAGCATTTGTTTGGTATCAAAAAGAAATACTTGAATGTATGCTTGTCGCCTTGACCTTCACGTCACTCCTCATTTCTAGGTAAGCTATCTATTGTGTAATAATATCATGAGGTTATATTCATATTTATCCATCCATCCATTTTCCACCAGCCTTCTTGGGGCGAGAGGTGGATTGGATATTCATAATCATTCATATTGACAGTTACAAGGGGCCCCCTGAGGGCAGCCATAAATTCAATGTGGCCCGCAACCAATACGAGTTTGACACCCCAAAAACAGCAGAATGGAAAAAAAACGCTGCAATTTTACACGTATGAGGAGAATATTAAGAAAAAAAGTTGCAATTCCATGATATCCGATGCCAAGATACTAATTCATATCTTCTGAAAAAGAAAAAGAGGCCGAGGGTGCGGGGGGTGTCAACCTACACTTTGAGACCTTTGATCTATCAGAATGTGGAGCCCAGATGCCACAGCTAGCTAGCACCTCGGTGTCAACGCAGGAAGCAACTGGCATCAGGCTAGGTCAGCCCATTCGCTGAAGTAAAACTAACTGGTCACACTTACAGCTCCCAAATCTGTCTCTGACTGACTGACAGCAGCACAGTTCTAAGATGTGTAGTGAAGCCTTTTTTGTTATTACAAAAGGTGAGCTTACACACGGGGTAGGCTCATTTAGCTGGCGGTGGTATTATGTCCATGATTTAATATTTCAAGACAAAAATAGCATCTCAGCTTTGTCATATGTTCTTAATGCTACTAAACTATAACCAATATTCTTCCCCTTAAATATTCAGAGTTTGTTCTCGTAAAATTTAAACTTTGTTCTCATTGGACTGCCACTTTATTCTCATAAAATTACAGCTGTTTTTCCCATTTGTGCCATTATTTTCTGATTTCTTAAATTTTTTTTTACATTTTCTCATAGTTATTAGTTTATTTTCATAATACTTTGACGTTATTTTATTACTGTATCCTCATATTTTTTCCCCAACGTAATTTTCTAAAAATCACTATTTTCTTTGGTTTTGTTTCCATTTTGCTCACCGTGGTACGCAAGTGCCTCTCTTTGTTTTGTTTTTCATAATCTTTGTTTTTTAAAGATTTTTTCCACTCAACTACTAAAATAAAGTTTTTCCTCTTAGTACAAGGTTATTTTTGTACTATTGAGTTTTTCATCGTGTTGAATACAACTTTTTTTCTCCTAACATTTTTACTTTATTCTTGTATAATTACAGTTGTTTTTTTTAAATATTTCTGCTGTTATGTTTTTAGAATCGT
The DNA here is from genome assembly GCA_024372805.1 of Oostethus manadensis. Classification (NCBI taxonomy): domain Eukaryota; kingdom Metazoa; phylum Chordata; class Actinopteri; order Syngnathiformes; family Syngnathidae; genus Oostethus; species Oostethus manadensis. The sequence goes on from QODF01000021.1 coordinate 1,691,738, forward strand.
ATTTTTATAATATATATTTAAAATATTTAAATTTTTGTCTTCTCAATTTTGTTCTTGCAATATTAGTTTTACTATATACAGTATATGATATTATATGTATATTACATTAGTTTTATTATATTATTCCTGTAAAATAAATTTTCCCCCCACTATTTTTTAGTAATATTGCAATTTTTTTCTTTAATATTTCAAGTTTATGGTAATAACATGCCGTTATTTTCCCTCATATTATGTAAATCTTGTAAAATTACAAGTTTTTCAGTTTTTTTTTTTAAATATTTGGACTTTGATGTTTTTATTTTTTGTAATTGTGCGGGGGGCCAATAAAACAACAGCTGCGGGCTGCAAACGGTCCCCGGGCCACACTTTGGATGCCCCTGATGTAGAAAACGTCTACTGAACACCCCACTGACCCTGGCGGAAGTCTCGAAGCAGCCCACAAAACCGTGGTCTTTGCAGAACTGCTCCATCTTGACGCCGTTGCTGGCCAGCTCGCGGCCCTGGTCGCACTTGTTGGCCAGCAGGACGGTGGCGATGCTGCGGCCGTCGGCCAGCATCAGTTTGGAGTCCAGGTCCTCTTTCCACTTCACCACCGCGTCGAAGGTGGTGGGCCGCGTCACATCAAACACGATGAAAGCGCCCATGGCCTCGCGGTAGTAGACACGCGTCATGTTGCCAAAACGCTCCTGACCTGCCGTGACACACACACACACACACACATTGTTTAGTGCTTTTAGGATGCAGCAGCACATTCCTGCTGCGTTGTCATCATGCTGCAGACAGTTAGCTGCTTGTTGGCGCTAACAATGCTGTGGCCTGCGACTGTTTATGGAAACCGGTCATGTGTGTGTGTGTGTGCGTAAAAGCAAGTCATATCTGTCAACGTGACATTTCCTGTCTTAAACTGCTGCGTTGTTTGCCACCGAAACAAACAAAGTTAGTTGTTGAATCACCGGTCATGTGACAGGACGCGCGCTTCCTCCTTTGCAGGCATCAAATTAACGTTTACAACTTATGTTGGGTTTTCTCTGTCAAAACGATCAGAAAAGCACCACAGATACTGATGAAGGCCACATTTTGGTACCCTACTCTTGTGGTACCTAAAGGGGCAAAAAAACATCTCCCCCAGGTTTTCAGGCAATGTCACCACCGGGCAGGATTTGGCCCGCAGGCCGCCAGCTGAACAACCCCCGCACTAAAGAGTGTGGTGATATCGCCATGGCAACAGGAGGGACGCTGACCTCCTATTATAGTGTTTGTTAATAACAAAGACACAGAAGCTGCTCTGCAATGCCATTGCTGTGCGTGCCATGCAGGTCACGTGACCCTGCTGCTGCAGCCAATGAGGAGCTGTAACACGCTCGCGCGTGTAAGACGAATTGACGCACTAAATACTGCTGTTGAAACAACAGTCGCTGCTGTCGTGGCCTCCCGCGCACGCGCTCACGTGACGCTCGTGCGCGCGCCAGTCAGGCAGGGTGACGATGCATCTTTTTTTGCCCCAAAACACGCTCGAGGAACTAAAGCGATAGAGTGAGTACTTGTCGAAGTTGTGAAAGAGGAGGTTTTTTAAGAGTTCTCACCGGCGATGTCCCACAGCTGCAGGCGGACAGTGTCCGTGTCCCAGTGCAGCACCTTGAGCGCGAAGTCCACGCCGATGGTGGCGCGGTAGTTGGTGGAGTAGCTGTGATGCACGTAGCGCCGGATGATGGACGTCTTGCCCACGCCCAGATCTCCTATGACCAGCACCTTGTACAGGTGCTCCTTGCCCGGGCGCGCCATGCCGTTAGCCTGCTTGCTCATGATCCACCTGGACGACCGCACGCGCACGCGCGCGCACACAGCAGCAAAAAGACACACGCTCCGTGTTCACGAGGACACACCAGCACCGCCCCTGCAGCGGACAGGCTGTGACCACGCCCACCAGCCTGCCTGATTAGCATCACCACCCTTCAATGGCAAGCAATGACCAAATGCAGCAAATGTTGAATGCAAACTTCTCAAATGGATTTATTACAATTTGAAATTACTTACAAACAGTCCCTTCAATGAAAAGTGGGCCCTGGAAAACCTTCAGAAGTAATGATTTAAAAAAAAAGTTCTTTTAAATAATAGCTTTGTCAGTAACTGCAGTGCATTGTATGTACTTGCACATCAATTTTGAAAACAGGGACATTTTTTTTTATTGGAAAAATAACGTACAGTCTGAAAGCCCACATTTACTAATTAAATCCTCCACCCCCTTCTTTGAAAAGGTCCTACTACAAAAACGATCCTCTCAATGACAGAATGTTTTGCTGTTTTTAAGGTAATCTCACAAAAACAAAAACGATAGTCCAAGATATTCTATATGACAGGAGAGCTCAACTGTTTTTAAGAAGTTACTGCAAAAATGCAAGTCAATAATCCTTACATAACGTATACTGTAACATATCGCTTCCCAAGGATCCTTTATATAACAGGAGTGCTGTGCTGTTTTTAAAGACCCAATACAAAAACGCAAGTCAAAGATCCTCTATGTGACAGGACACTCTGCTCTTTTAAGGACAGACTGCAAAAACACTAGTCAAAGATCCTCTATATGCTCGGAGTGCTCTGCTGTTATTAAGGTCCTACTCCATAGGCACCAGTCAAAGATCCTCTGTATGACAGGAGTTTTGACTATGCTCCAATATTTACAACGCTTTGTTCACAATCCCATCTTCTTCTAATTTAGGAATGCTTCAAGCAGGTAAGCATCCACATTTTAGCAATAAAACCTTTATTCCGCTTTACTAACAACAGAGTGAAATAATGAAGATAGAATAAAGAAATGAAGCCTACAATAAATAGAACACGCTATAGAAAGTAAAAGGATTCAGCCTAGCTAGATAAACATCATTCCTATTGTCTACCGGCACACACATGCAAACATGGCGACTCTCCGCCTGAGTACACACATGCAACAAACATACACAAAGGTCATCTCCTTAATCCTAAAACTAAATACTCTACTCGTAAAGACCACGCCGAGCCAAAGAAAACAACATCATAGTAACATAAACGTCAGGCAGCACGTCTCTTACGGTTAGCAGGGGTGTCTGCATACAGAAATGATAAAGGATGATACATTTTGTACATTAACAAGGCTGAGAGCAATCCAAAGTAGGTCAACATATGCTAAACTATTCAAACCAACCATGTTAGCGTTATGTTATAGCCGACAAAGCAAATGGCATGCATGTGTGGCGGCCACGTAGCAGGAGTGATCAGTATTTACCCAGCATTCAGACCCCTCTCCATTGTTTGAAAAAAATAAAATAAAATTAACAACTTTCTGGTCTTATGGGACACTTTTGGAGACTTGGACATAATAGCACATATTTCTCTTCTCAACGAGCAGCAGGTCCTGTTGGTCCCTCCCACCTGTCTAAAAGCACTCGGCGCCATCTTGCTTGTAACATAAAAACATTTCTTCTGCTTTTCATGTTTTTTTGCTCACGTTTTGTTTGCCATAGGGTTCATAAAATTACATGTGATGGCTAATTATGCAAACAAATTTGAGGATGCCACAGATAGACTGTCCGGTGAAAAACACTCACAAGAAATCTATTATTACAATACGCTGAGGGCCAATAAAAATGGCAAATGGTTATTATTGTTAATTGTTTGGTGTGGTGCGTTTGTGTGTCTTCCCCTATTGATTGTTTTGTGTTGAATTTTGTCTGGTCTGGTTTTGGGGGGTTGGACTGGGATGGAGTTGGAGTTGTTTTTTCTGTTCTTAATTAAATACAATTATCCGGAAAAAAAGGCTGCACTTGGCCTAAAGTGTTCTTTTTGCCATCTTATATGAAAACGAGTAAATGAATCAGCGCGCTGCTACAGTTCAGTGTGCACAAAGACATGTCATGCATGCTGGAAAGAAGGCTTGCTTAAAAAAATATCCTGAGGGGGAAGAAGGTGTTCTTTAAGTGACTATCTTACATTCACGCACATTAAGACCATGCACGTGGTCGTTAACCACGTCACAAAAAGGGAAGCTCGCTGAAAACACTTCTTCATTTTTCTTTCTTTCTTTCTTTCTTTTTGTCAAAGTGCAGCTGCTTGCGTTCATGTTCAGACATTCCACGCATGGACATTCAAAGCTGATCAGAAGACAAGTTTAAAAGTAGAAGCGTTGTATCCTATTATTGCAGGCACAGTCAGATAAAATGCCACCTTTAGGTGCAGTGGAACCTCACAGTCACAACATTTGAAATACAACCACACGTGTTGAGGAAAAATATCCTTTTCAAGCCATGACTTCAGAGTGTGAACAAAAGTATTAAGCTGTCAAACCATTAAGACCCCAGCACCGAGGGCAGCTGGGTATGTGGACGCTGTGCGTTCACGTTACCAGAAGAATGTCAACAACACTTTCAGGAAAACCAACAGGGTTGGGCATCGTTTCAATTTGAACAATTTTGGTTCTGAATGCTCCTTTCAACTCCAGTTCCTAAAGATTCTCTCAAATTTTACAATTAAATTCTCATCATTAAAATTGAATATACTGTAGATGAAGCTTCTTTCACACATCTTCCATAATCAAATATTGACTCCCTCATGTGTGAGTGTTTATGCAACGACAAGTGGTGCTTGGCCTTGGGCATGCGCGCTCAGTGAGGCACCACGAAGGTGAGGAAGGGGTTTCATGCAGCCCAGAAATGATGCGTGGAGCCCGGCCAGAAGGGCGTGTGAAGCTCCATTACGCAAGCCCAGTGAGGCACCAGGGGACGTGGGAAAGTCTAGAGTTCAACTGGGCTTCATACAGCCCGGAAATGGTGCATGGAGCCCGGCCATAACGACAAGGTGTTCCACCTGGCGCAGATCCAGAAAGGCTCCATGTAAGGTATGAAAGTGCAGTGGGGAACAGGGCCTTCAGCAGCCTGGAAATTGTGCCTGGAGCCTGGTTAGAACGGCAGCTACTTCTTCCGGTCAGTGCACTGTGCATCATCAAAACTAGGAATCGAGATTTAAAAAACCCTAATAATCCCTGGAGAGTTGGAAAGGTTGATGCTCGAGACTTGATGCCAAACCCTTGATGCTAGAGTAGTGTAGTGTACTTCATTCACGTCTACAGTAACCCCCAAATTATTTCCTTTAATTTCATTTTCACGTTTGTTGCTCACTTTTTGCCTCTCATACAGGCCATAAAAGTGACATGCATCATGACTAATTATGTGGTGACATCATCTATGCGCCTCCAGAAATAGATTGCAGGCCTGTGGGAAACACTACAGCTTGATCCTGGAACAGATTATTCTTGTGTGTTCAATCTTAGAGGTTCCACTGTAAAAAAGTGGTCAACTCGATTGAAAGAATTTTATATACAAAGAAACTAAATACTATAACATATAAAGCAGGGGTGTCCAAACCTTTTCCAGTGAGGGTCACATACTGAAAAATGAAAGGATGCAAGGACCATATTTTCTAAAACAACACATGTATGCTAATATACTGTATATATTATACTGTATGTATTTCAAGAAACAAATGAATCTTAGCTTTGTGATATGCACTATTATTATGATTATTATCAACTTCTGTCTCTGCTCTTTTTTCTATTTTGCTGTTTTTCCAAATGTTCATCTTTTTTAAATTGTCATGCCCCATGCTTTTGTCTGCATGACAGTCTGTTTTAGTTTCCCTCCTTATGCCTGAGTTCCTGTTTAGGCCTTTATTTTGTAGTGTTTCCTGTGTTGCTTTGTTATGTTCTCTGCTGCTTTTACTTTCCTGGTCTCCTCGCACTTGCTCTTAATTTGTTTCTTGATTTAGTTCGGGTGCATGGGGCTGTCTCTGTTGGAGCATTGTCAAATGTTTGCGTGTTGCGGAAGGACTGCTTTGGTTTGTTTTCTTTTCTCCCTGCCACTGGACGGCAGTAATTATTAAAACACTCTTTTTACCTACTTTGTGGTCCTGTCTCTCGCCTAACCTTGACATTACTAGTCTTTGGAAATGTTTTCTTGTAAGATCATGACTTTGTTCCCACAACATTTTTAATTTATTCCCATGTTATAACTTTTCCCCAACAGAATTTTTCAAAAACACTTTATTTTGTTTTGTATCCTATAATATTACAACTTTTTAAAGAACTTTTAACTTTTTTGGGGGGTAATATTTCAACTCTATCCTACAAAAACTACGTTATTTTTTCCCCCATAAGAATACTACTGTTTTCTCTTAATTTCACTTAATTCCTGTAAAATTAAATTGTAGCTGTTATTGCCATTTTTTGCTGTTTGCAACTATTTCAACTTTCTTCTTCTTGTAATTATGACTTTATACCCATATTTTGACTTTTGAATTTTACAAAATAACATTTTTTTTATATTTCAACAGTGTGCCTATTTTAACTGTGTTTCTATTTTTAGAATGTGCCTCGAGCCAATAAAAAAACAACCGCAGGCCACAAATGGCCCCCAGTCTGTCCTTTGGACACCCCTTGTATAAAGAAATATTATACAAGTGTTGTATCTGTTTTTCACATTTTCTTTGGAATGTGGCTTAGCTTCATCAAGAATTAAGGTCCATGAAAATTTCCATGTCAAATGATGTTTGTTTCAAGGCACCGCTAAGGCATCATGCTCACCTCTACAGAGAGGAGGCACTCTGGCTGTAGTGTCGCGGTAAAAGCTGCCCATACTCTGCCTCGGATGTGGCGGATAGCGAGTGGGAGGAACTACTATGGGAACTCAGTGAGGCGTCCCGGAAAGGCGACGGCGGGGTCAGGGCGGCCAGCTCCTCCAGGTCTCTAATTCGGCGTCCGCATGTCCCCGCCAGCTGCTCATACAGCTTACCTGCCGCCCGGCCCTCACAGAAAGTGGCCACCTCAGCATGCGTGGCGACGGCGGACTGGGTGTGTCTTCCTCTAGGTGGGTTGGCATCCGTCTGCTGGGTGTCAATGCTAAGCTCACCTGCGTTGAAGCTGTTGACCACACAGTTGATTTGGTCCATGATGGTGACGCCCTCTGCTGGACCACCAATGACGCCAAGGTCACCTACTCCGATGATGCTGATGTGGCCGCCATAGGTGCCCAATGCTCCTTCTTCCTCTCCTCGTCCTCCTGCCTGGAACGACGGTGACGCCTTGACGGCTATGTCGCAGCCCGTGGAGAAGGGCTTTATTATGGCGGTCTGGTTGGCTTCCACTGAATCCTTCTTCTTGACATGGAAGGACATCCTCTTCCAAAGGTTGGGTCTGAGGATGCTCTCGTTCTGCTCCCAGGATGCAGACTTCCCATTGGAGCTGTCCGGAAAACAAAACCGAACATGTCAACGTACAATCTCAATACCTCACTGGTAACCTTGGAAGGGGAGCTTCCATGTTCCTCCCACCACACTCCCTCTATCATTTCATGTAATTGTCCATCATTCCTTGAAAGGAGAATTCTTAAAATTGGCGATTGTTTCCGTGCAAGCACTCCACTTACATGAGGCCGTCTTTCGGCCTCTTGCATATTGGATTTCCTGGTGAGTAAATGCATATTGGATTTCCTGGTGAGTAAATGCATATTGGATTTCCTGGTTTAGGGGTGCACGTTGGATAGTTCCTGGACAGCATTCTCTGCAGGGTCTAAATTTAGGCTGTGCCCCAAACACCATTCAAACCCAACATGAACAAGGAACATGTTGCCATCTTGTGTCAGACAGCCGCCAAAATCAACAGGTTGGTTAAGAAAAAAAAAATCCCCTTCAATTTGTTGTCAGTTGTACAATGTAAACGGTGCAAAGGTGATAAGGATCTTTGCAATTATTTGGTTTGACCTCAGCTGTAGCTATCAATTTCAAATAAAGACAATCATGGAAATGGGGTTTCTTACTCATCGTTTCACCTCAGCCCCCTTCATTCAAAACCAATAGGGTTCTTAATTGAACTTTAAAGATGAATCCCTAAAAGAGAAGTTCTGGTGAAAAGAGAGGTAAAAAGCAACAAGACACTTGTTGCAGGTGTCCACGTCATAACATGGGATATTTAGTACACAGAATTTGACTTAAATGAATACTTTTTCCCAACAATGTCAAACAGTGCATACAACACAGCTGGTTAAACAGCAGTCTACCAGAAAAGTCATTCATCCCTGTCCTTGTCCTCCTCCTCGGAATTAAAACCACTAAAGTTGTCCTCTTCAAGTGTTGGAACCGAACAATCACACAATTCCCTTAGCGCACACACCGCTTCTTTCGTTGTCGCTCCCAGGGTCAAATTCTCTGTCCTCCCCAGCATGCATCAGTTCAGTCCTCTGAAACCCACCAACAACAGTGGACCTCGCGACACCGCTCCACGCCACCAAGATCCACCGGCAGACTCGAGTAAATGTTGTAAGATCGATCATCCTGAACCCGAAAGTCGCATCACACGCACCTCTCCATGTAGCGATGTGCGGCCCAATACTGAAAGAGCAATACCTCCGATACCAGATGTTTAGGCTCCAAAATCGATTCTCAAATCAAAATATGGATACTTCAGTCATTTGAGCTCATGTGTATCAGGAAAACAGTGAAAAGTAACTAAATTATTGAGACTGAAATGTTATGCAGTTGTTTCAAATAAATGAATATTTCCTTGATGTCTTCTATCCTTAATTTATACCTCGATTTTAAAATCCCTACTTTTTAAAATGTACCTTAACATTTACTGTAGGTGCACAAATTTGCACAAAGTATCGGTATTGCTAATACCAGCCTAAATTTTACTCAGTACCAAATCGGAAAAGAAATCAGGGGAGTCGCACATCATTAATGATGAAGACACGTACATGAAGTGCAAAATGACTCTTCCATAGCACGGTAGATCTCGCAAGACACGAACACTACCATAATTAGCCTCGTCACTGTGTAAGCCACAGGGTTGAAAATGTGAGAAAAAATTATCGGCTTATACACTGGAAATGATCTTAGGCTAAATGATCTCAACAAAACATCTTAGCTTTGGGTTATAGTTGATAAAACAAATGAGTGTAATATCCAATCATATACTGTATCTCCTTCATAATCAATTCATTTTATTTATACAATTTACCAAGGGCCAATAAAAAAAGAGCTGCAGACTGAAAAATGACCCTAGGGCACCACTTTGGACCACCCCCTTCTGCAATGTTGATGCAGTGAAAAAAAACAGTGGGACTATTGATCCTACCTGATGTTGTCCTGTGTGGAAGAGCGGCGTCTGAACAGGTTGGCCATGCTGCTGGACGACTTGCCTGTCTTGGCCGCCTTCTTGGCGTCACCCACGTGCATGCGCACCACTGTGGACGTGGTGAACGCGCTCCGCACGTTCTTCTCTGGCTTGGCCAGCATGATGTACACCTGTCAAACCGTCTTTGTATTCAAATATATGACAAAACGACGAGGCGGGAGTACTTGTTTGTGGTGCTACCTTGGGCACAAACATGCAGCAGAGAGCCACGGTGGCGCTGAGGCTGACGCTGAAGCACATGGTGATGATCTTGTAATTGGAGCCAAAGTAAATGGGCACAAAGGCCAGCCAGATGATGCAGGTGGTGTACATGGTGAAGGCAATGTACTTGGCCTCGTTGAAGTTGGCTGGAACGTTGCGAGTCTGATTGGGAGACGAAAAAAAAAGCAGATACGTACGGTAGAGTCATCGGCTTTCATCAAACATACACATAAAAATATCAAAATGACCGCTGAGCATCCTTTGATTTTTCAGTGTATGCTGAAATAACACAAGCGAAAATATTTTACGGTAAACACAACATAAGAGCTGACAAGTTAATTCTGTGGCATGTCCGTGATAGCAATTGTAATGTTTTCTGACATTTTGCCACAAAACTATTGTATGTCATGTATATACGGTATACACACACAAACACACCTTAAAGGCGTAGAAGGTGCAGCTGAGGATAAGCAGGCCATTGTAGCCCAAGGGCGCCACCACCCCCATAATGGTGAGGTTGCAGATCAAGTGCACCTCACGTATGCTGGGATAGTCATAGATCACCTGGAGAGGAGACTTTTAACTAGTAAGTCAGTCAGACTTAACCATATATATACATACACGAACGTACCCCCACCCCAACAGACACACACAGCAGTGTTCAAAACAATAGCAGTCCAACGTGTTATTAGTATATTTTTATTGCTACATGGCAAACAAGTTACCAGTAGGTGCAGTACATTCTAAGAAAACAAACAAGACCCAGCATTTATGATATGCATGCTCAATGAGGCTGTGCAATTGGGCAATTAGTTAAAACGGGTGTGTTCAAAAAATAGCAGTGTGGCATTCAATCAGTGATCAATTTATCGAATAAACAGGTGTGAATCAGGTGACCCCTATTAAGGATGAAACCATCTAAATGGATGGAAGAATAACGAATAGCAAAGGCTCAGCCAATGATCAGTCTGGCGTTACCTGTAAGTACTGTTGACAGTTAGAAGACGTCTGTGTGAATTTATTTACAAGAATAGCCTGCAAAGTCCCTCTGTTAAAAAAAGGCATGTGCAACGATGTTACAATTTTCCAAAGAACACATCAACTGGCCTACAGAAAAAATGGAAAATTTTGTGGACTGACGAGAGTAAAATTGTTCTTTTTAGGTCCAAGGGCCGCAGACAGTTTGTGAAACGACCCCCAAACTCTGAATTCAAGTATACAGTGAAGACAGTGAAGCATGGTGGTGCAAGATAATTACATGGGCATTTATCGCATAGCAGGGATCATGGATCAGTTTGCATATGTCAAAATACTTGAAGAGGTCATGTTGCCTTATTCTAAAGAGGACATGCACTTGAAATGGGTGTTTCAACAAGACAATGACCCCAAACACACTAATAAAAAAGCAAAATCTTGATAGCAAACCAACAATTAATGTTATGGAGTGGCCAGCCCGATCCCCGGACCTTAATCCAATCGAGAATTTGTTGGGTGACATCAAAAATGCTGTTTCTGAAGCAAAATCAAGAAATGTTAATGAATTGTGGAATGTTGTTAAAAAAATCTTGGAGTGGAATAACAGCTAAACGGTACCACAAGTTGGTTGACTCCATGCCACACAGATGTGAAGCAGTTATAAAAAAGTGTGGTCATAAAACTAAATACAAGTTCGGTCATTCATTGGATTGCCAAATCCTAGAAAAAAAAGTTTGTTTAAAATAGTTTTGAGTTTGTAAAGTCAACGGCAGACACCCCTTTCAACTAATTGCCCAATTGTACAGTCTTAAGAGTGATCATATCATGAATGCAGGGTCTTGTTTGTTTTCTGAGAATCTACTGCACCTACTGGTAACCGGTTTGCCATGTAGCAATTAAAATGTACTAATAACAGTGATTAATCTGGTTAATCACCTGCCCCAAACACACACATACATATATACACAGTATATACACCTACACACACACACACCTTTGGTGGCTCTATGATGAGCAGTGCTACGATGATGGCGAGCTGGAGCAGGATGAGCAGAAAGGCGATGACCAACTGTGCGCAGGCTGACATGAAGCGTGGCTTCTTGGTGCAGATCTTCTTCTTGCTGCCTGCCAGGATCCGAGCAATACGGTTGGTCTGCATCCAAAATAGACAAAGCACTGTGAATACCGCCACTGGCAATAATGCCCCCCCCACGTACTGAAAAATGAAAGGAAGCAAGGGCCACGTTGACATTTTGTAAACCAACATGTAGCTAATATACGCACAGAAGCTTTGTGACATAGGTGAAAAAAACTATTATTGGTATGAACAATCTTTGCTTTTTTTTACCCACTATTGCACTTTGTTCTTCCCCACATATTTCAACATTCTTCTTAAATAATCTTTGCAAATTTGATTATTGTAATAGAATGACTTTATTCCAATAACATTTGTACTTAATTCTGAAAAAAAAATATTTTATATTAGGCTCCAGCATAACCACGACCCTTAAGGATAAGCGGCATAGAAAATGGATGGATGGATTCTTATATTTCAACTGTATGCTGCTAAAATACAGACCCATGTCAATACTTAACAGTACGATGAATTAGCAATAAGCTATCATCGTGTATCATTTTTTATATTAAAATACAGATGCTATAAACCGTTTTACATGTCATCCAAAAAAAAATCCACCAAACTCAGACAATGAATTAAGGGAAAATGCACCAGCAAAATTAAAATCAATTTGGCTTTTACTGCATGGATGAGACGATGGGCGATGCTGAATTTGCAGAATGTAAAAAGTGTCTCCCAAAAATCCGACACAAGGGCGCACAGACATGCACAGCCACCTCATTCGTCACCATGCTTGCTTAGTAAGAGAAATGTTAATTTTTCTATTGAAATGCTAAACAGTTGTGTTAGTCAAGCAAGGGACACATTTAGTTGTTTAGTTTCAGTCATTTATTGTCAACAGCTGCTCAACTTCATCCGGGTCTCTTTTTGTTGATTATCTCACCACTGCTGTTTTTTTATTATGCTGTTGCTATTGTTTTAATTAATTTATTGTTCAATTATATTTTTAGAATATGCTGTGGGCCAAGAAAAAACAAAACAGCCGCAGGCCGCAAATGTCCCCACTATTGACACGCATGCCAAATTCAACAATAGTAAAAGTGCTGTCTGTCAGGGTTGAGTATTGCAATAGGGGTTGCTGGCGTTCCATTAAACTACATCCCGCTTCTGCCTCCTCAGCGGATGCAAGCCACGGCTGACCTAATGCGCACAAGCAGGAAAAGATGATGTGCGCTTCACCGAGACTGGGTGTATATACGCGCACGGTTTGTGCATGTGCCTGTGTGCGAGCCGTAAGTGAATGCCAGCCATTAATGCCACACCCCCTTTTTGGGCCGAAGGACAAATTCCTGGCTGGATGTAAATACCGTAAATTCCGGCGTATAAGCCGCTCCTTTTTTCTCAAACATCGAACCCTGCGTTTATATACCTGTGCGGCTAATTTTGGGCTAAAAACTACATTCCCATGATGTTGCATGATGCTCTTGTACTACCAGTAATCGTTTAAATATGTATTTTAGAGACTGTATTACTAAGATGGTCCAACAAGGGCAAAATAAAGTTCAGGAAACAACCAAAAAAGGCTGAGAAGCCACTATTCTTTGCATCTGCTAACCCTGTCCCACTAACCCTGTCTAGAGTGGAACTGGTATACCTGCACACACTTGAGTGAGCAACACCAAGCACACTTTATACTAAAATCTAATGAAAAAAACATTGTTGGATTTGGAATTATTCAGCAAACACCATATATATACCTCCAAGATTGCAAAGCCTGTTATGTTAAATGAAAACAAATAACGAGGAGACGTACTGGAATTTGTGCAGCGATCGCGTTGTTGACACCTACTTGCACCCGCCGGGGCGCACTATGATGAGTCAAAAGGCAGACCACGGTCCAGCAGAAATAGTGATATCAAGCAATTCCCCAAGTGACCCTATGTAAAACATATGCAATGTATGCAGCGCCACAGGTGTACGCGTCATTTCCACTCCTGTATACTATACATCAATAAATAGAAATACAGATCCAATACCGTGTTGTTGCTACCTATCCATCCATCTTTTTTGTCTTTATGTCACAACCAACGTTTAGGCGTATACCTCTACCTACTGTACCGGAATGTAGACACGTTGTGGACATACACAGTGACGACCCAGTATTCACAATCTTTCATTCATTATTTTTCTATGCCGCTTATCCTCATTCCACCAAAGAAAACACTCAAAGAAATGTACATAATGCCACGTTCAAGTTAAAGGCAAAGGATTTGGCTGTCAGAGAAGGAACTACAGTATGTGCAACTTTTGCACAGATCTTGCACAGATTCTTACAGCGTGGAGCAGGAAAAAAAGTAACACTTGGGTGGCTTTATTTCCCAAAAGGAATGACTATTAGTATCTGAATTTCTCTTGGAAGTGAATAAAGTATCTATGTATCTAGCTCTGTTACATGCACTATTCGGCACTGTTTATTTAGCCATCTACTGTTTAAACAGTTGTGTTGCACCACTGTCTGGCAGGCACTGTTCGGAAAAAATATATATTATATTAAAAGCTTAAAAAAATCTTTTTTTCTGTGTAACGTCTTTCTGTGCACTAAATATCCCATTTTATGACGGGCACACCTGAGGCTTTACACTGGTGCGGCTTAAATATAAACAAATCTTGTAAATGTAGTTGCTTTGGTTCAGACACTGGAATTTACTGTAACTCCGTACATGCGAGTTTGTTGAATTGTGTAAATGTTACTAGGTGATGTTCAATAATGTATTTTAGTCAGCATGTCTAAAACCATACCATTCTATGATGTGCCATTATTACACAAAAATTATTATGCCAAAAAAAATCCCATCATTTCCAGGCGTAAACGTGGGCATGTGGCACCTTGGTGACCAGGGCGGAGTAGCTCATGGCAGGTGACAGGCCAATTCCCAGCCTCTGCAGGTAGCAGTAGACAATGTGGGGCTTGGCAATGAGGCTGAACGTGCACAGGTATCCCAGACATATTCCGGCCAGGATAATGTAGCACAGCTCACGGCTGGATGACTTGACCACGGGTGTGTCCCAGAACCTGCGGACCAAAGCCATTCCTTCTCATTGCATGCTGAGAAAGTTACTAGCTTATCGTCAACGAATGGACTGCTTTCCCTTACTTGACAAAGACGGCTGTGACAAATAGGGTCGCCAGCAGACCAAGACAGGAAAACACAACAGCGGCTATTGGTTCCGGATCACCCCAACGGACATACTGCACTGGGATCGGCTCACATCCTAAAAGAAGGAAAAAGGTCCATACTGTCATTCATTTCATAGATGCACATTTAAGGGGCTAATGATACTGTTTTTGTTTTTACTGAAAAGTGACAGGGTTATCATTTTCTGTCTAAAGGCCAGGCCTGTCCAACCGGTCTGTAGATGACGCCATCAACCTGGCCCTCCACTACGTCCTGCAGCAACTGGACTCCCCAGGAACCTACGCCAGGATCCTGTTTGTGGACTTCAGCTCTGCATTCAACACCATCCCCCCAGCTCTGCTCCAGGACAAGCTCACCCAGCTCAACGTGCCTGACTCCATCTGCAGGTGGATCATTTACTTCCTGACAAACCGGAGGCAGCGCGTGCGGCTGGGGAAGAATGTCTCGGAAACTCGGACTATCAGCACGGGATCCCCACAAGGCTGTGTACTTTCCCCCCTGCTCTTCTCCCTGTACACCAACAGCTGCACCTCCAGCCACGACTCGATGAAACTGATTAAGTTTGCGGATGACACCACCCTCATCGGGCTCATCTCAGACGGTGATGAGTCTGCTTACAGGAAGGAGGTGGACCGGCTGGTGTCGTGGTGCAGCTGCAACAACCTGGAGCTCAATGCTCAGAAGACAGTGGAGATGATCTTGGACTTCAGGAAAGTAAAAGCCCTTCTGCCCCCCCCTCGTCTTGACAGACTCTCCCATCACAACTGTGGACTCCTTCCGCTTCCTGGGCACTAACATCACCCACGACCTCAAGTGGGAGCAGACCATCAGCTCCATCATCAAGAAGGCTCAGCAGAGGATGTACTTCCTGAGGCAGCTGAGGAAAGCCAAGCTGCCTGTCCAGACGATGGTGCAATTCTACACGGCCATTATTGAGTCCATCCTCACCTCCTCCATCACAGTGTGGTTCGCTGGGGCCACTGCCAGGGACAAACACAGACTGCAGCGCATCGTGCGCTCCGCTGAGAAACTGATCGGCTGAAGACTTCCATCTCTTCAGGACCTGCACGTCTCCAGAACTCGGGGGCGAGCAGGCCGGATACTTGCTGACCCTTCCCACCCTGGACATGGACTATTTGAGCCACTCCCCTCTGGCAGAAGGTTACGGTCCATTCGGACCAGAACCTCTCGCCACAAGAACAGTTTCTTTCCTGCTGCTGTTGAACTCATGAACACTTTATAACACTTGCACTATGCTCACTTTATAACCAGTATTTTTGGCACCTTATAATACCTGCACTAAAAACACTCTCATACCTTTACTTATCAGTGATTTCAACTTTTTACTCAGGGTTCTATGTTTAGTTAGTTCTATGTTTATTTAATGCTCTATGTTTACTTAGAATTCTACGTTGCACTGAGTCGCCAAAGAAAGTTCCTAGTTCATGAATTGTTCACTTACAATGGCAATAAAGTTTTTCTGATCTAAAGGAGACATCTAGGTTACGTTCACACTGCAAAGGTATGATTCCCAATTCTGATTTTTTGTTTGAAAATGTATGTCGTGGTTCACATTACCAAACAAATGCAACTTGTTATGTGAACGCAAAGCATCTGAAAAGTGTCGTGCATGCGCAGAAGCACGACATCACTCACATTTCTGCGTGTTTACGAAAGTAAAAACTGCTGTGTGCTCCAGTGATGTGCCATATCATTGATTTCATGTCTGATTCGATACTGGGTAAATTCAGGCTTGTATCGGCAATACCAATTCATTATTTTGTGCAAATTTATCTAATGTGTCTGGTAAATTTTAAAAAGGTAGTGTACAAATCATTTCAAATCATAGCAAAAAGAATACAAGACATTATAGTCATTTATTGATTTATTTTAAACCGTGAAGTATATTGAGGTAGTGGGGTGGTTTACAATATAGCCAAGCTAATATAGAACATTAGAAAAAACAAAGGACAAAATCATATACCAGAAGCATCAAAAGCATCAGTATTTTGATTTCAGAATACACTTTAGAGAATGAAGAGCTGGTATTGGAGATATTGATAGGCTCCAGGATACCCGTGACCCTAATGAGGATAACCGGCATAGAAAATGGATGGATGGATGGACATTTCTGTCGATTTGCACATTACTAGCATGCTCTCTTTAACGTGTTTGTGGCAATTTCAAGGATTTTTATGCAACGGGAGTCAATATTTTCTCAACCAAATTATTCCATGTTGAAGATGAAGAATAAAGATGGCAAGAATTCTGGTATGGAAGTTTATAGACAAATTGTTGCCACGTCTGTTCCAAGGTGCGTGTGGGTGGAGGGGTGAGACATCGCCGAGAGCTGCTTCACTAACCCATCCACTTTCTAAACCGCTTATCCTCATTAGGGTCGTGGGTATGCTGGAGCCTATCCCTAGTGGCTTTGGGCGAGAGGCGAGGTACACCCTGGACTGGTCGCCAGTCAATCGCAGGGCAGACAAACAAACAATCACATTCATAACGATGGACAATGCGTGGGTTTTCTCCGGGTACTCCGGTTTCCTCCCACATTCCAAAAACATGCTTCACTAACACCTTATAAAAATATTTTTCGGATGAGAAGAAGTTTTGCCTACATCGGTGAGTACATTTATCCACATCTTGCACGATTATCCACGCATTTCCATGACTGCCTACCTTTAAAGTGTCTGCAAGCATGGCGATACATGGCAATATGTGGGATATATGCCACCTGAGCGTTCACACTGCAGTCGCATCGCAAACATATCCCATTTACAGTATATCCAGGTATGAATGAGACCTGAGTTGAATTTGAAAAAAATCAAAATTGTGCTGCTCACACTGACATGAAAAAATCCAACACACATGTCACATATGAGAAAATTGAAATTGACCTGCTGTGTGAACATAGCCCTCTATGGGAATGTTTGTACGCGACAAGCTAAAGCAGGCTTACCACGCAGGTCGTCCGTCGGCCACGAGCCCAGGACGCAGGCGCGACAGGTGTACTCATCAAACACAAACTCGTTTTCCTTGCACGGCGTGCAGGTCCAGCAGCAGCTCACCTCCCCTTTGCGAATCACCTGCACATCCACAGGGTTAGAAGTCACAAAGCTCCGCAGAGGGTGCAGGTCTGTAGCTAATCTTGCACTATGTAGGCAAGGAGAGCAGGTCCTCACCAGGGGAGCCCAAGGAGCAGAGAATGAGAAAGACACTAGCAGTGAAAATCAGTGTGTTGGAAACACTGCAGGGAGCTCTAAAAACCCAGATGGGAAAAGATTAAAGTTTGGAAAAGAGAGGAGAGTCCCTGCTGAGGAACTGAAGCATCTGATTGCCAACATGCGAGATGTGGACTTGTTCCTTCACCAAAATAAAGTCAGTTTCGTTGGCAGCGGCCCACCTTGATCTGAGCCTTCTGGCAAGGTTCCGAGCAGACCGACGTGATGACGTCGCTGTCGTTGCTCCAGATCTCCATGTCATTCATGCGCAGCCCGCCCTGATCCCAGCTGCCCACTTGGACGTATGCATACTCGTCCTCACCCATGTGCTTGAAGTTCATGATTTCGTACCTGGCACATGCAAAGCCTTACCAGTCACACACGTGTGTACTACTTCTTCCCACCTTGCTTACCTGCCAGGTGAGTCTCCGTTCTGGTCAAAGTGGATGATTTCGCCTGAGACACCGGTGAAGTTTGTTCTCATCAAGAACTCCAGCAGCTGGCGCCCATCGATTGGCCGCATGGACTCGCACAACCCCTGTGGACAGGAAGAGGCATTAGCATCGACACGGTTTAGTGTGGATGCTAATGCCCCTACCCTAAACCCCTACAGCTAAAAGCCTAGACGGTCAAAGTACTGTAGATCAGCCTCCACTACCATAGGCGGCGCTATTCCTCCTTTCAGACTGCTTAGATTGTCTTAGTGGGGTCTGTTTCATTATAATCACATCGCTGTTCATGCATTAGTTAAAATGACATTTAACACTAAGATTTGTGTGTTAATTTAGTTTTCTATTGAACGATCCTCCAAAAGTGCCCAAAATTCTTAATTTGACAAATGTGCCTCCAAAGTGGAGCACTTCGAAAACTGTTCAAATTGCCGCCCTGTGTACACAGGAAAGGATGTAGCATTTTGGGCAATTTGCCTCCTAAAAGAAGGAGCAGCCTCAACCAGAGAAAAAGAAGAACAGGAAGTTGTGTGAGAGGAACTCACATGAGCTTTGTCACTTATCAACGTTAAGTAAATTTTAAAATAAGGTTATTGCTGTTGGTCTTGAGAAGCAGGAAGCTTTCTGTATCGGTATTGATTTGAAAAAATATAAATATCGTGTGATCCTAACTATTATATCACAGTGGAACCTTGGGTAGCGTCATTATCCTGTTCCAGAAGGTCAGTTTCTACCCAGATGTACATCTACCAAATCAATTTTCTTATAAAAAATGATGCACCGCCAATTAATCTGTTCCAGAGAGCAAAACATGTTAACACAAAACATTTTTAAATGTTGTGTTTTAAAATTATAGATTTATAGATGACAGTTTTAAAATTATAGATTTAGATGCATAAAACAATTCTAAATGCACATATAAATGACGAATGAAAGGGATACATGAATATTTAAGGTTACTTTTACCTTGAAGACATGATCGTTGGCAAAGCTATGATGTGGCAGTGAGATCAACATGGATAGAACCTAGGTGTTTTGCTATGAGTTAATGTATTTCATGAATTCAGTAGTGTTTTTCATCTCAGGTCTCTGTTTTTGATTGTGGCTGCAAAATAAGCCACAATGGAACAAAGTTACAAGTGCCAGCATTTTGATAACGAAGCTGACTTTTGCTTTCTGTGTCCATGCAAGCTAATAAGACATGCGCCAAAATGTACATTAACCAGAAAATGCACGCAAACCGAGGCAAAACATACACAAAACACAGGTGATGGCTATCCAGAGGGTCCACTGCATATAACATGGGTGGGCAAATATTTTGATTCGCACTGACTTAACAAAATTGGCCGGGGGACCAGACTTTATATTTGATATACGCACACTTTTTTTTCTTCTTATATTTCTAACATTCCACTTGGAATTATTTGTTGTATTTTATTATAAAAGTATCATACAATCTATTAAATGAAAAATCATTTAAAAGTTTTTGTTTGTGTTTTAGGTGTTACTGAATAAGACACCCAAAATATACATGAATAAAGCATATAAGGTATGAACAATGAACGATAAAACATTGACCATTTAAGGGTATGTCAAAATCCCTCCTATTTTCTTCCCAGACAGTGCATTGGGTAGGTTTGTTGTTGTTGTTGTTGTGTGTCACACATGGGGTCTTTTTTGCCATCGTGGGTAGAAAGCTACTGAAACCATCAAAAGATTGTGTCAGACTGACCTTTGACTAGTTGCAAGTCATGTTGCCAGCTTGTATGTTAAACGTTTATGTAACACTTTGGAAGCATCTGGCGGGCCGCCTTCAATGACCGGATGTGACCCCTGGGCCGCAGTTTGCCCACCCCTGGTATACAGGATGGTAGTCTGAAGATGTACCTTATATCCCGGGCAGAGGACCTGCTGCATTGCGTGCAGACCGTAGGCCATGGAATAAATGGCGTTAATGACAAAACCCATCTTGGTGTCCTGGGCGTACTGGTGGCGCAGGGACTCTCTCGCTGGACAGGACAAGGCAATTTAACGGCAAACTTCTGGAGAGAAACATTCTAGAAATAGAGACGGGTATGTGCACGCACAGCTGCAGGTGCGGTTGTAGATGGCGCTCTCCTGCAGATGTCCCCTCAATTTGCACTGGAAGCGGTGCTGCCAGAATTCGGGGAACCATGGGTTCCTCAGGTTGGAGTGGGGCTTCAACTTCAGGTAGTAGTCGTCGAACCACGTCACGTAGGCCGACTTGAGCTTTATGGTGATGCCACCTGCCGCCTCTCTCTCGAAGCCGTCCGTCACGTCGTACCTGTCGGCCCAGCCGTCGCTGCGCCGGGACAGGACGGGTGTTAAAGACACAGTTACCAAATTTGGTTTGGTTTGGTTTAGTTTGTTTCGAACATGCATACATCGTACAAAGAATTATTCATGCTACATTCCTCAGTTGTACATGTCAGAAAAGGAGTAGGAAGAAGCAGAGCTTATTAATCCTACCCCCTTCTCACATGATTTGCTAATACATACATGCCCACATACTCATACATACTGTGTATATACATGCATACACCCATACATTCATATGTATACATACATAGATATATATTACATATACACACATACATGCATACAGTATATCATAATTTTCTTTAAAAAAAACCAAAAACATTTTCCCCCCTTTTTTTCCTTCTCTTTTCTTCCCTCTTTCCCTGTTGATTTCCAAAACAACATATTGTTGTCTTGGTGTTGTACTGTGAGTGTGATTAAATGTAAGTACACGAGTTCCTGATTTTAATACTTAGTTGAACGTGCCCTTTCAACGTTATTGTCAATGTTTGTATTATTGAATGTAATCTTACTGTTTTTGTGCATTGTATCCTCTTTTATCCTTATTGTCATGATTATATAATGTTTAGTATGTATCCAGATCGTTGAT
This sequence comes from Oostethus manadensis, assembly GCA_024372805.1. Lineage (NCBI taxonomy): Eukaryota > Metazoa > Chordata > Actinopteri > Syngnathiformes > Syngnathidae > Oostethus > Oostethus manadensis. The sequence continues at coordinate 1,713,008 of QODF01000021.1, forward strand.
ATCGTTGACAACCAGCACTCCTGCTTCTCCTGGACCTCCATGTATGATGTATATGTTTCTGTTGGTGCTCCAAGAACTTTGTATCTTTCCCTGCTTCCTCAAGTCTTGTGCTTTCTTGGCAATGTCAGCGTTGCGTTTTGTCAGATGCTCATTTAAGTAGACGTTTGTGCCTTTCAAGTTCTTTTCTCTGTTTCAGCAGTTCCCTGTTGGTAAACTTGATGACGACAGGTGTGGTGTTGTTTCTGCCATACAGTGGGATGCAAGTATCAATGGTGTTGATATCTACATCCACCTCCTTTGTTTGTAGGAAGCTGACAATCTGTTGCTTTGCTGAAGGAACATTCATTCCATCTGGTTCTCCTCTTCCGTATCTCTTCCCTATCTTTTGACCTGGGTGTAATTCTGAGCCCTGTGGGGATCACATCATTCATTCTTGAATTCTGATCCATCTCCTCCATTATAGTTTTCATTTGCTCAGTGATGTTATCTTTTGCTTCTTTCTCTTCCTCCAGAGCGGTGCGCCAGACGGCATTATCCTTCAATAGTGTCCTGATATCATCCTGTAGAGCATTGATGTCGTTGTAAAATGCATTATTTCCTTCCTTGGGGTTTTTAACCTCCTTGAGGGCAGCATGCAAGGCAGCATTGTCTTCCATTAATGTCTTGATATCATTCTGCAGAACTCTTAACATCGTTGCATAATTCTCTATTTTCTTCCATATGGTTTTTAGCTTCCTTGAGAGCAGCACGCAAGGCAGAATTTTCTTTCAATAGTGGCTTTATATTATCCTGCAAAGCCTTGATATCAGTGCGTAGTGCTTTATTATCTGCCATAGGGTATTTAACCTCTTAAAGAGCAGCACATAACGCAACATTTTTATCTTGCAACTTCTCAATGTCTTCTTTTAGAGCTTTAGTTTCTTTCCTCAGTGCTCTATTTTCCTCCATAAGGTTTATGACATCACCACGGACCCCTAGGATCTTTTCGATGAGACTGTCATTCTACGATTGTACATGTTGAATCTGTGACTGCAAATGCTTAAGGTCTGGTTGTGCTGCAGTACACTCCATCTCCTGCCTCTGGATCTCCTTCTCAATCTGTCTTAACTACTTAAAGTCTTGTATCCAGGACTCCCATAAATTTTCCTCTTCTTCTTGTTTTTCTGACGTAATTGACTCATGGCTGTAGTCGTCCTCCTCCACCACATTTTGTTGTTCTTCTTGTTTTTCTGATGTATACTTGACTCATGGCTGTAGTCGTCCTCCTCTACCACATTTTGTTCTTCTTGTTTTCCTGATGTACTCGACTCAAGGCTGTAGTCGTCCTCCCCCTCCACATCTGGCAACAAGACTGACGCTTGTGATTTTGAGTCCATGTATCCAGGGCCAGCATCCTTTACAATTGTAATAGATGCTTTCTTTGTTTTCTTTTTTCTTTTGTTTGGCATTGTTGCAAGCCAACTGCTTTAAACTTCAGTAATTAGCCGGTTAGCTTGGCTTCCTAGCAGGTTTCAGCACATGTAACTCGTTGATTTCAAGGAATCTTTACCCCTTGCCGATCCAAGTTAAGGTTGAGGGAATCAGCAACCAGTTGCGATCTTCATGAAATGTATTCAGAAAAGCACCAAAATAGTTGTAGTTTATAGTATCTTCAGCAGAGCCCTTGCCTTGTACATCCTCTCCAGTCAACAAAGGATTTTTATTCCATGGCTCATATTAACATGACTCAGTGTGGTTCATCAGTAGCACACTCTCCTGGTGAATATATGTAATAGCAAATGAGCTTCACAATAAATAACTTACAGTTATCAAAAAAACTGTGAAATAATCCACTTCATTTTAAAAATAAGAGCAGCAATAGACTAACAATGAAATATAAACAGAATAAACACTTTCTATCCAGGCTTACTGGAGAAACTTTGCATTTTCATGCAACATTTTCTCCTGGTGTAAAACAACGGCATCGCAGCTCAAGCATGCGTGACTCAGTTGCACTTTCGATGCGTGGAGCTCAACATCTTACTCGTAGTGTGGCACGGACCTGTCAATAGCACCAGTCCCCAAATACCACAAAACGGCAGAAAAAGATTCTAGATTTGTCGCTAGTTGCTTTTGAGAAAATATGTTCTCATGGGGGGTGGAATGTCACCAGATCTAGCGACAAAACTGCTAAGAGATTAATCTTAGAGAATGCTCGATGGCTTTGAAAACATACATCACACAATTGTGGTCAGATCACTTTTTACCCCCCTTCATGACCTCAAGAGTCCCATACTACAGGGTTGTGCTGCTTGTAGAACATTGTGTGCTTGCTATTGTAGAAAATCAATTCCGAGCTTCAGGCTTTGCTCAAGTTTAGCACCTGCTGTGCTTTTTGTTTTTACTTGGTTTGAACACAGGATGCTGTTTGCTCCATTCCAGTAAAGTGTCTACTCAGAAAAGATCTCCTTAAAAGTTGGCCAGTGTGGTGTGTGCGGTGTGTGCAAAGGCTTGTAGGTGGTGTAGGAACACACCACACACGGCGTTGTTGCCCTCGCGGTTCATCGCGTGGGCTCCGATGTTCTCGTTCAAGAGTGATTCAAACCATCCAGAGTCAAAGCCCTGCATGCTTTTCATATCCATCTCTGCCTTTTCAACACTAGTGTAGCATTTCGCCGCTCTCCTCTCTGAGGATGTGTTATAAAATGATCCCCTCCACCACCCAAGGGAGAGGGGAGAGCGCAACACCCACGTTGAGGTTTTGTAACTCCAACATTTTAAAGTTTCCTTCAATTATTTTATTTTATCTTTACACATGCACGTGTGGAGTTGCAATCAACCCTTTGTCTGAGTCCCCTGGGAGGGATGAGAATAGACGTGATCTTATTTGGCTCTGATCCCACTATATTTAATGTTTCAGGTCAGATGTTTGGGAGTCTGGTCTCCCTGGTGCCTCCTGACCACTTTATCAGGTACACCAGCTCAATTTAATGAGAGCTGCATCACAAAATCTCCTAACTTGTTTATTATGGTGGTTGTAAAAAAACAACAACTGTAGTACAGAATACTGACAGCTGCTTATTCAGATAAACAATTCAGCTTTTGTCCACTATTTTTGTCCTGACGTAAATTTTAAGACCAGATGAAAACTAGCAAGAATTTACATTTTGGACTATTGGATATTAAAAACATTTAAATAGAGGTTCAAAATGGGAGTCAGACAGAAACCAAAATATTTGCAAAAATGCGTAATTTTCTGACATTTGTCTGACATAGTCATGATCTGTTGATGGCAAAGGCGTGGCTTTCTCACTCTAAACCTAGTTGGATTGTTGAGCTGGATAAGCAAGGTCTGCTGATGTTGTACGCAGTAAAATCGTTTTTTTAAACTTCTTCAAAGATTCTGAGGATTTTGGATTATTGTATGCCCCCCCCCAAAAAAAACCTAACAGCAACAACTGCAATGAAACATGTGCCATAATTTGCAATGAGTCTCTTACAGTGCTGCGGAAGAATTTTGGCCCACTCATGCTTGCAGAAGTGTTGTAATGATGATTTGCCCAGTGTCTTTCTTAGGGTGTAGTCATGAACACTGACAGTAACTGAGGCAAATGAGGCCTGCCGTTCTTTCAATGTTGTTATGGGGTCTTTTGTGACCTCTTGTATGTGTCATCGCTGCGCGAATTGGGGTAATTTTGGTTGGCAGGCAACTCCTGGGAAGAGTCGCCATGTTTTTGCCATTTGTGGAAATTGGCTGACATTGTGGTTAGCTGGAGTCCCAAAGCTTTATAAATGGCTTCATAATCTCAGTTAATCTCAGTTATGTTTTAACAGGGGGAGCGATCACATTTTTACACAGGGTCATATAGGCTTGGGTTTTTTTTCTCCCTTAATAATAAAAAGTTTCATTTAAAATCTGCGTTTTGTGTTCAACTATGTTGTCATTGACTAATATTTACATTTGTTTGATGATCTGAAACATTTAAGTGTGACAAACATTTTTAAAAAGCAATTACGAAGGGGCAAACACTTTTTCACAATATTGTATGGGTACCATTTAACCTGTTTCTAAATATTAACTCAGACTTAACAACATGGACCAAGAAGTGACTATTACCATCGACAGCCCTGAGACTTGCTCTAGGCTTGTAAAAACTGAGATTGGTGAACTTGCTTAGCGGTAACTTTTTTTGATAACTAGCTAGTTTGTTCTGGTAATTAAGCCTCCAAGGTATGTTCTTTATGCTATTGTTTAGCTGAATAACTCTTTCCAGATTACAGTCTGGAAAATTCTGTAACTGTCCATAAGTCACTGAGGATTTGTCTAATGATAATAAAACTTATATCTCTATTACATGAATGTCAGCATTTCTTCCAAAGCTTTTCCAACGCAACCCATAGGGGTGCTACAAATGCCATTTAGAGTGAGAATGTAGTGTAGCAATAAAGAACATACAGCATTATGATGAAGCCATTGTGCGTGTCAATGTATCATTTATAAAAGGTGTTCAAGTGAACATGTGTGCTGCTGCACAGCATTGCAATATGTAGTTCAAGGTTACTTTATGTTTCTTGCAGCCCACATGTGCGGCTCCTAATGAGCAGAAGCATTTATAGAACGCTAGGGACGGGCGCCAGGCAGCCTTAAAATAAAACACCTTATTCTCTTCCTCACAAGCCAATCCAGTAGCTCCATCAACCCCCTCATTCCCGCTTATTCCTCCACCCACCAGAAGATAACCTTCTCCATCTATGCCTCCCCTCCGCTCCCTTAGACGTTTCCCATATATTCTGCACACGATGAAAGCGAAGCAAAGCAAAGCAAACAAAGGGAATGAAAGAGTACCTTTGGTTTCTGTGGCGACGATGGATGGATGGGATGTATGTTATGATGAGGATGCTGCTGAGAGTAGCAATCCATCTCACCTCCCCACCAGCAGGAATTCGCCCACCAGCTGCTGGCGCCGCATGGCCATGAGGATTCCTCGCACCGTCATGCCCTCACAGAAGCAGGCCACCACGCGGGCTTTGGGCAGGTGGCCACGCAGTTTGTGCAGCAGCTTGTCAAAGTTACGCTCGCCGGCGTTGCTGTAGATTTTGTCCGAATGTGCGATGCAGATGCTCTCCTTGGCTGCCATGTCTTTGAAGGCCTCCATGCCACTCTCACCGTAATTACCTGTGGAATGGGGAGTGTTTATTCATTCATTCATTCATTTTCTATGCCGCTTATCCTCATTATTTACTCTAACTTGCCTCAATACAATACCTTACAGAACAGTCAAACCCAATCTCTGAGGGTATTTTTTGTGACAACAAGACGCGTTAAAGAGGAGAAGGAGAATATAAACAGGAAGCAGTATTGCTGTGTCTCAATTGGTGCACTTGCGTACTTTGGTTTAGGAGTGCAAAAGTACGGCAAAACGTACAGCACTGTCAGTATGTGGAAGTTGCACGCAAAAAGCTCTAAGTCCATATTGGCTACATAGCAAAAGTGGAGGGGTTATTTGAAATACTGCCAGCTGAGGAGCAACCTGTGGAAGACAGTGAACAGAAGAACAAGAAGAAGTGGGTAAAAACTGCAATCATCATTTCCATAGTGTACTTCAGCATACTTGCCGGCGTGTATTGACGGAAGTACAGTAATTCCTCATTTATTATGGTTAATTGGTTTCACACCCGACCAATAGAGCATAGAAAACTTTTTTTATATGTTTTTTTTTTTTTAACAGAACCCTCTAGACATGAAATAACATCTCTATGGTCATCTTTACACTTCTATTACCCAATATGTTAAACATAATAAGAGAAGCCATTCAAATAAATAAGAACTGTGCTTGTGTGTGTTGGTATAAATGTGTTGTCTAGGGAAGCTAAGTGACGGGGGCACAGGAAGTGATGTGAAAGGTTCCAGAGTTGAGTTTTAGCTTGCCGTGAGTTTCAGCTGCAACATTACCCTCTGTTTTATTAAGAATGTTTATTAAAGATTACTGTGTGTAAGATAATTCAAACCTGCAATAAAAGCCTGTTGTTCTGGCAATTAAGTCTGGTGCTTGTGACTCACTGAACATTACAGTAACACTACACCTATTGCAGAATACTACATATGATTTACAGCATTTTTGAATGCTTCTTGGGAATGCCTTATATTTGTATTTTGATTCATTTACTTTATTTTGAAAATGCCAATTTGGGCAAAAATGACATACAATTTACTAATATGATTTTTTTTACCAATAGGCTGCATAACCGTGATAAAAATCCTACGCATTGATATAGTACAATATATACAGTATATGGATCCATCCATCCATTTTCTATGTCGCTTATGCTCACTAGGATCCCGGGGGTATGCTGGAGCCTATCCCAGCTGACTTCAGGTGAGAGGCAGGAATGGTCAATCCCAGGACACATATAGACAAACAATCATTCACACTCACATTCATACCTATGGACAATTTAGATTCGCCAATTAACCTAATGTATATATATATAAATATATACACAGTGGTGTGAAAAACTATTTGCCTGACTTTTTATTCTTTTGCATGTTTGTCACACTTAAATGTTTCTTCTCATATAAAAATAGTTAACTATTAGTCAAAGATAACATAATTGAACACAAAGTGCAATTTTTAAATTAAGGTTTACGTTATTAAGGGAGGAAAAAAACTCCAAATCTACATGGCCCTGTGTGATGTCCGGTCGTCTGTTGGTCAACTCAAGCTAAAGCGATCTTGGGTGCTGCAGCAGGACAATGACCCAAATCACACCAGCAAATCCACCTCTGAATGGCTGAAGAAAAACAAAGTGAAGACTTTGGAGTGGCCTAGTCAAAGTCCTGACCTAAATTCCATTGAGATGCTGTGGCATGACCTTAAGGCGCTTCATGCTAGAAAACCATAAAATAAAGCTAAATGACAACAATTCTGCAAAGATGAGTGGGCCAGAATTCCTCCAGAGCACTGTAAAAGACTTGTTGCAAGTTATTGCAAACGTTTGATTGCAGTTATTGCTGCTAAGGGTGGCCCAACCCGTTATTAAGTGCAGGGGCAACTACTTTTTCACACAGGGCTATGTGGGTTTGGATTTTTTTCTCCCTAAACAATAAAAACATTCATTTAAAAACTGCATTTTCTGTTTACTTGTGTTATCTTTGACTAAGATTAAAATGTGTTTGATGATCAAACCATTTTGTGTGACAAACATGCAGAAGAATAAAAAGTCAGGAAGGGGTTAAATAGTTTTTCACACCACTGTATATTCTGTATATTTAAACTGTAATAATAATAATAATAATTTTTATAATAATGTATAATAATTTTTACTACGTTCCACTGCTATGGATTGCTCCTCCACCACCATTTTTTCAAGTTAGTCCCTCCTCCCCGCTATTGAGGATGGTAATTGTTCATTACTGGACCATCACCATTTTGAGTGTATTGAGTGTATTTTTCCCTACTAGTCAGTGTGAACTGAACACTTATGCACTCTAAAGTATGGAAGTGTGCCATTTGAGACACAATCAAGGTTTTATGATGGCCACAGTTTAACCCTGAAACTGACTATTTTAAACATTTCTTCTGGGTAAGACAACAAAGGAAATAACACTTTATTGATGTATTATAATGTAATGTGAAGAGTTTAGCAAGACCACTAAGAGATCTTTTTTGAAGGTGTCATTTTCATCCCCGTGTGTGAGTTCCTCACCTCCATGCTGCATTCCTCGCCAATGTGACTTCACATTGTTTTGTAAATATTTGTCTCATTTCTAATTGGAACATTCATTGACCATCTGGTCTTACAACTGGTATTACTTTATCACATATTAATGGACACGATTTTGTCTAGGAAAATAAAGTGTAACAAGCAAAAAGCTTTATTTTACACTATTTGTTGTAAATCCTACCTCTTCAAGAGTAATGTGTTAGAACGAGGCTGCCTGGATTAAGACCTTTTCTTATCAAAATTGATTTAAACATTTGACCTAAAGGTCCCTCAGAGTGAGAGTCATTTATTTTGACCCAGCACAGAAAAACAAAATTGGTGAAGCTTCCATAAACAGATCAAACGACATCAAACACCGCACACGGCAGAGTGTAGAGAGTTCTAAGCTTCTACCAGACATTCCTCAAGCTTTGCCAAAGATGAATGGGATTACAGAAGACACACCTACTGGTCACTTCCTTACGTACACAATCTAATGCAATCCAAGGCAAACAATTCTCCCATGTAAACTCAGTTTTGTTTGACACACACATTGAGAGTTGATTCTCATATGTTGACCCTGAGCTAATCAAACATCAGAAACATATTTCGGTAGATTGTTAGTTTTACATGACTGCAAAAAACTTCATCTGAACTAACTAGCTTCATGCTCCAGCTGTCATGGGGCACCACGGAGTCTTACCCTCGGTGTGTATGGCAGACACATAGCTCCAGTTGTACCTCTTGACTATGTCCACCATGGCTCGGGCCTGCTGCATGTCCGACGGCACCACCCTCATGAAATATTTATACAAGCTCTGCAGGAAGGAAGTCATACATGTGTTTATCTGAAAATACTTTATCATTAAAAGTCCAAACTTCGACCTTGTCACTGAGATCCATGCTGGTGGCTGAGTAGGCGATCTGCGGGATGTTGAAAAGCTGCAGGAGATTCTGCACCTGGATGGCTACTGAGCTGGAGCCCGGTCCGATGAGGCCCACAATGGGCTTCTTGCCCGGTGGAGCCAGCACGCTGCCCGTCTCGGCGGCGCATCTGCCCTGGCTTTCCTCCTCCTCACTGGACACCAGCGTGTCTCGGATGAACTCAATGCTCTGCTCCAGGGCGACGGCAGAGTGCCAGCACGAGTCCCTGCGGATCGGATCAGTTAGATATATACATAGACAGACAGATACTTTATTCATCTCCAAGAGAGCTCAGCAAAAATGTCACAATAAACTTTATCACAACATAAAACAACCAAGGCAAGACAGGAGAGATGAGAAAAATAAGAACATTTAAGACCAATAAATAAATACGGAACATAACACTTCAAATTTGTGCAATAATGCATAATAAATTAAGTCATGAGGAATTTGAGACTTTGTCGCTCTGTCTTTAGGCTAAAATATGCTTGCACACTTTTTAAACTAAAGGTGTGCCTCAAGGTTTTGTCCTAAGACCATTCTCACACACACACAATCTTCATACCAATATTTTCCAAAGTTATATTTTTATGCAAGATCATAATCCTTCACTTATTGTGGTTAATTGGTTTCAAACCAGAAGTGAAGATAGAGTGATACTGTATTCATCTCCAAGAGATTATTACAATTAATTCAATATTTTGCTAGACAAAAGATAGAAAAAAAGATAGATGTTTATGACGTTATAAATGTGTTTTTTAGCATTATAAGAACCTTCTAGACATGAAATAGCACCCATATAGTCAACTAAACACTCGAATAACCCAATATTATAGACACAATTGCAGAAAATAAGATTTAAAACATAAACAAAACATTACATAGTCTCACACCAATTAGGAGAGTTCCTTTTTGGGTTTTTTCTGGACAGAGTACGTCTTGCAGTGGCTCTTGCCTCAACAGTGTAATATAACTGATGACTGAACATGGTGACCACTGCAGGATACTACATATTACATCTTTGAATGCATATACAGAATGCCTTATATTTAAATATAAATGCCATTGTTATGCTTCTAAATGCTTAATTTAGGCCAAACGTATGGAAAATGTGGTTAAATGTGTACATTTTTCGTCCAATAATTCATAACCATCATACAGCGCTGATTTATTAGGCTCAGGTGGTAAGAGTAGTTGTAGTTGTCCCCCAACTTGAGGGTTGCGGGGTTCAATCCTGCATCCTTCCGTGATCATGTCAAAGCATCCTTGGGCAAGCAACCCCTAGTTGCTCCTGATGTGTCATCAGTAGGTAAATGCGGAAAAGGTGTCAAAGCGCTTTGAGTGCCTTAAAAGTAGAAAAGCACTATACAAGTGAGAGACTATTTCATTTATTTATTTTGAAAAACCGTGATAAAGTGAATCCATGAAATTTGAACTGCAAAGTGGAGATGGACAACCGTAATTTTCTCTTAAAGCTACCTCCTGTTTTCCTCAGGAGTTTACAAAAAAGTATTTCTTAAAAGGTGATCACAACCCATAATGCAAAAGGTAAAATTTTACCTGATCTCACATCCAAGAGTAATATTAGGGAGGATGCTGGAGTCCGCGTTGATTCGATCCAGCGTGTGCATCATAGCCTCCACCCTTTGGATCCCGTACTGCTCGCGCACTGCGCCACACTTCCTCTCGTGCACCTGACAGACGAGACATGCAAAGTTTATGCCTTAAAGTCAACAAATCAAAACCTCACAGAACTAACCTTGTCTGCAGGCGGCTGGTGGTGGACTGAGAACAGGGCTCCTATGATGATGTCACCCGGGAGGTGAGCCAGAACCCTCCTCTCGTTGTTCTGGGCACTGACCCCGACACGATCCCTCTGGCCCAGTCGGCTAAGCTCGACTCCCAGTAACAGGCTCATGGCTAGCAGTTGCATGTAAAGTCCAAATCTCTCTACCATCCTGACATTCCAATTCATTCCTCCCACCATTCTTTGCCCCATCAGAGTCCAAACGAGTGCTTGACCATGAGTGAGTGTACACTGGTACAATTCAAAGTTGTAGAGAAAAGGTCAGATGTCAAACATTTGAATAGACAGACAATCCTGATCAAAATCTATGCCCAAGAATTGACATTTTGTACATTTGGATCTGAAGGATTCTTTTAAAAGCTGCAGTCTTAACCTTTACGTTTTTACTGACTTTTGTTCAATTTTTTCTTCTTTTTGCATTTTGGTGCTCTATTTTTAAACCTCCTTAAGATTCAACAGTGCAAAATGTAAAATCTTGCAATGTCTCAACTGCTCTTAAAATTCTAATCAGAAGTGTATCACAGAACTGCTGTCCATGGTACTGAAGTTGAGTCTCACAAAGCAATGAAGCGGGCCAGAAATTATTGCTGAAATGTGGAAGGGGCCCATTCACATGATTTATCACCTCCAGCATGGCAAGTTTTTTCATCCTTTATTGATTTCCCTAAAAAACTCTAAATACTGTCAATTATATTACATTAGTTGTGTGGTAACACATGGGCAAAGAAAACATTTTGTGCAGCTCTAGATCAAAGTGTGAAAAAATTTGAGCTAAATCAGGAAAGTGACTTAGATCCAGCAGGTGGGGCTGCGATGAAACAAACCCTTACAACATGAACAACTTCTACAGAATGGAGATTTATGTCACCCGAGGGCCTGACAATGATGCACTGAGATCAAATCCAATATAATTTATACTGCATGTTTGGAGACCTGGCTGGCACAAGTCCAGCTGGTGTGTGGGTTTAGATCAGTCTCTGTAAACAAACAGGCTTGTTGTTTACATATCTGATTTGTGAAAGTGATTCATATTCATCATGGTGTATTACTATTGTCTTTGTTTCAACAGCGCAGGCTGGGTCACTTCTACAGAGCCAGAGACAGTTCCGGTCAGTTTATGAATGCACTTCATGTTTTACCTGTATTTGAACTGCTCTTTTTGTAGGGTCAAATGACTATATAGTTGTTTTTAATAAATGCACGCATCCTCTGTAGCACTTGTTTAAATGTCTCTTAACAATTTTCACCTTGACTGGATGCTTTTTTAGCCATCAAGAAGCTTCTGGCAGAATAACCAAGCTACTCTTTTATGCAAAATTGGTTCATTTAAAAGGGTTGGTTTCTCAGAACAGTGCCAGCACAAATGTTTTATAGGGTTCCTGAACATTCCAACCAATTTCCTTTTTTCTGGGGGTGACGTAACGGATCTCGCTGTCTTTGTTGGACAGTCCTGTTGTTCTGAGTATTGGTCCAACCCATGAGTGCTACAATCATGAGGGAGAAGTTAATAGTGATTGGGTTTTTCAAGTCAAAAGACATTCTGGAAGCTTTAGTGCCACTTATAAAAAGATGTATGTGACTGTATGTATGATTTCTGAAGAAAATCAGAACTGAGCACACAATTCTTATTTCTATAAACAAGTGAAGATGTACATTGTGAAATCATTCCACCATGGAAAACAACTGACATATAAATGATGAAGACATCATCACAAGTGGATGTAAACTTTTAACAGCAACTGCAAAACACACTGAGCCATGTCTAGAAGAGCTGGGGTGTCAATATGTAAATAATGTAAATACAGCAGGAGCACCATATAGAAAACCTCATTCACCCTCCAACTTTCTTCCAGCCTACCTGTTTGCCTCCAGCAGCCAGGGAGAAGCTGGTGAGAGCATCTCCATCACATGAACTTGTTTGTTGATTTTAGGAAAAGTGTGGCACACTGCTCATCTTATCGTCCCTTCGCGACGGAGCACATGGAAGTTACTGCTGCAACATCATCACCAACACTGAACCTCACCTCCTCTCGTCCCTGGCTGCACCGCCCCCGTCTCCTCCCACTCCCTCACGGCTGCACGCCGGAGGACGAGGCGGCTCGCATGAAAACAGGCTGCCCACCCTGCCAAGTCATGGCGATGATTCAGCCCTCGTTCATTAAAATGTTTCATTACTCGGACGACACGGTGTCAGATCACGTACGGTAGGCTAAACACAGCACACTACCACTCCTTAAACGGCGAATATACTCGACACAATTCACGTGGACGAACGGCGACTTTATACTTACAATGGAGGCTTTAAAACGTAATAATTTTGGCAAATACCTTTTTGTTACAGGTTCAAACTTTCCGTACCGGTCAGCCATTACACCCCTTCACCTTTTGGCGCGTGGCTATCACTTTGTAACCAAACGCGCATGCGTGAATGGACCCGAAAGGAGCCATGATACCATGCCTAGCTAGTAGCTAAGTACTGTGATACCGTCTATCGTTCCATCATCCATCGATCTTCTAAGCCGCTTATGCTCACTTGTGTCGCGGGGATGCTGGAGCCTATCCCAGTTGATGGGGTGGGAGGCGGGGTACACCCTGGACTGGTCGCCAGTCAATCGCAGGGCACATATTGACAAACAATCTGTCAAACTCACATTCATACAATTTAGAGCCTAGCATGCATGTTTTTGTTGTGTGGGAGGAAAATCCACACATGCACGCACAAGGACAACATGCAACCTACACACAGAGATGCCCAATTGAGATTCAAACCCAGATATTTCAGAGCTCCTGACTGTGTGGCCAACACGCTAACCTCCAGGTCACCATGCGGCTGTAGTATAACGTTCATATTACATTTCTTGCATTTCATATGGTGCACTGTCAGGCATATATGCTAGATTTTAAAAAATCCCTGTGCAGATATTTATGGCATATATTAGTCATGTAGCAGTTAAAATTTATGTTAAACATGCAACCGCAACACGGCACAAGCCAGTGTCTTATTATGCCGGTCCCAAGCCCGGATAAACACAGAGGGTTGTGTCAGGAAGGGCATTCGACGTAAAACTTAGCAAAACCAGAACATGCGAATCAAACAAATAACTTCCATACCGGATCGGATGTGGCCCGGGTTAACAACGCCCGCCACCGGTGCTGTTCACCGACAGGGTGCCGGTGGAACCTGGATCATTGTTGGTTGAAGAAGGAGAGGAGGAAGGTGTGTCCGTAGGAAGAGAGAGAAGAGGAATGCTAAGAGTCTAGAACTAAGAGTTGGGACTTTGAATGTTGGAACTATGACAGGAAACGGTAGAGAATTAGTTGACATGATGCAGAGGAGGAAGGTAGACATATTGTGTCTCCAGGAGACCAGGTGGAACGGTAGCAAGGCTAGAAGCTTAGGTGCAGGGTTCAAGTTGTTCTATCATGGTGTAGATATGAAGAGAAGTAGAGTAGGGGTGATTTTGAAGGAGCAGTTTGCTGGCAACGTCCTGGAGGTAAAATGAGTGTCAGAGTGATGAGCCTGAAGCTAAAAATCGAAGGTGTGATGTTCTATGTTGTTAGTAGGTATGCTCCACAGGTAGGATGTGAGATGCAGGAGAAAGAAAAATTCTGGTCAGACCTGGACGAAGTGATGCAGAACATCCCCAGAAGTGAGAGAGTTGTCATTGGTGCGAACTTCAATGGACATGTTGGGGCAGGAAACAGAGATGATGAGGAGGTGATCGGCAAGTTTGGTACCCATGAGAGGAACGCAGAAGGACAGATGGTGGTCGACTTAGCCTGGAAATGGCTGTAGTGAATACTTTCTTCCAGAAGAGACAGGAACATAGGGGGACCTATATAAGTGGAGGTAGGAGCACACAGGTAGACTACATCTTGTGTAGAAGGTATAACCTGACGGAGGTCAGTGACTGCAAAGCAGTAGTAGGTGAGAGTGTAGCCAGACAGCATAGGATGGTGGTGTGTAGGATGACTCTAGTGGTGAGAAGGATGAAGAGGGTGAAGGCAGAGCAGAGGACGGAATGGTGGAAGCTCAAAAAGGAGGAGTGTTGCATGACTTTTAGGAAGGAATTGAAAAAGGCTATGGGTGGGGAGGAAGTCCTTCCAGATGACTGGACAACTACAGCTACTGTGATGTGGGAGACAGGTAGGAGAGTACTTGGTGTGTCATCTGGAAGGAAGGTAGATACGGAGACACTTGGTGGTGGAATGAGGACGTGAAGGAGTGTATACAGAGTAAGAGGTTAGCTAAGAAGAAGTGGGACACTGAGAGGACTGAAGAGAGTAGACAGGAGTACAGAGAGATGCAGCGTAAGGTGAAAGTAAAGGTGGCAAAGGCCAAACAAGGGGCTTATGATGACTTGTATGCTAGGTTGGACAGCAAGGAGGGAGAGAAAGATCTATACAGGTTGGCAAGGCAGAGNAAGATAATTCAAACCTGCAATAAAAGCCTGTTGTTCTGGCAATTAAGTCTGGTGCTTGTGACTCACTGAACATTACAGTAACACTACACCTATTGCAGAATACTACATATGATTTACAGCATTTTTGAATGCTTCTTGGGAATGCCTTATATTTGTATTTTGATTCATTTACTTTATTTTGAAAATGCCAATTTGGGCAAAAATGACATACAATTTACTAATATGATTTTTTTTACCAATAGGCTGCATAACCGTGATAAAAATCCTACGCATTGATATAGTACAATATATACAGTATATGGATCCATCCATCCATTTTCTATGTCGCTTATGCTCACTAGGCTCCCGGGGGTATGCTGGAGCCTATCCCAGCTGACTTCAGGTGAGAGGCAGGAATGGTCAATCCCAGGACACATATAGACAAACAATCATTCACACTCACATTCATACCTATGGACAATTTAGATTCGCCAATTAACCTAATGTATATATATATAAATATATACACAGTGGTGTGAAAAACTATTTGCCTGACTTTTTATTCTTTTGCATGTTTGTCACACTTAAATGTTTCTTCTCATATAAAAATAGTTAACTATTAGTCAAAGATAACATAATTGAACACAAAGTGCAATTTTTAAATTAAGGTTTACGTTATTAAGGGAGGAAAAAAACTCCAAATCTACATGGCCCTGTGTGATGTCCGGTCGTCTGTTGGTCAACTCAAGCTAAAGCGATCTTGGGTGCTGCAGCAGGACAATGACCCAAATCACACCAGCAAATCCACCTCTGAATGGCTGAAGAAAAACAAAGTGAAGACTTTGGAGTGGCCTAGTCAAAGTCCTGACCTAAATTCCATTGAGATGCTGTGGCATGACCTTAAGGCGCTTCATGCTAGATAACCATAAAATAAAGCTGAATGACAACAATTCTGCAAAGATGAGTGGGCCAGAATTCCTCCAGAGCACTGTAAAAGACTTGTTGCAAGTTATTGCAAACGTTTGATTGCAGTTATTGCTGCTAAGGGTGGCCCAACCCGTTATTAAGTGCAGGGGCAACTACTTTTTCACACAGGGCTATGTGGGTTTGGATTTTTTTCTCCCTAAACAATAAAAACATTCATTTAAAAACTGCATTTTCTGTTTACTTGTGTTATCTTTGACTAAGATTAAAATGTGTTTGATGATCAGAACCATTTTGTGTGACAAACATGCAGAAGAATAAAAAGTCAGGAAGGGGTTAAATAGTTTTTCACACCACTGTATAATCTGTATATTTAAACTGTAATAATAATAATAATAATTTTTATAATAATGTATAATAATTTTTACTACGTTCCACTGCTATGGATTGCTCCTCCACCACCATTTTTTCCAAGTTAGTCCCTCCTCCCCGCTATTGAGGATGGTAATTGTTCATTACTGGACCATCACCATTTTGAGTGTATTGAGTGTATTTTTCCCTACTAGTCAGTGTGAACTGAACACTTATGCACTCTAAAGTATGGAAGTGTGCCATTTGAGACACAATCAAGGTTTTATGATGGCCACAGTTTAACCCTGAAACTGACTATTTTAAACATTTCTTCTGGGTAAGACAACAAAGGAAATAACACTTTATTGATGTATTATAATGTAATGTGAAGAGTTTAGCAAGACCACTAAGAGATCTTTTTTGAAGGTGTCATTTTCATCCCCGTGTGTGAGTTCCTCACCTCCATGCTGCATTCCTCGCCAATGTGACTTCACATTGTTTTGTAAATATTTGTCTCATTTCTAATTGGAACATTCATTGACCATCTGGTCTTACAACTGGTATTACTTTATCACATATTAATGGACACGATTTTGTCTAGGAAAATAAAGTGTAACAAGCAAAAAGCTTTATTTTACACTATTTGTTGTAAATCCTACCTCTTCAAGAGTAATGTGTTAGAACGAGGCTGCCTGGATTAAGACCTTTTCTTATCAAAATTGATTTAAACATTTGACCTAAAGGTCCCTCAGAGTGAGAGTCATTTATTTTGACCCAGCACAGAAAAACAAAATTGGTGAAGCTTCCATAAACAGATCAAACGACATCAAACACCGCACACGGCAGAGTGTAGAGAGTTCTAAGCTTCTACCAGACATTCCTCAAGCTTTGCCAAAGATGAATGGGATTACAGAAGACACACCTACTGGTCACTTCCTTACGTACACAATCTAATGCAATCCAAGGCAAACAATTCTCCCATGTAAACTCAGTTTTGTTTGACACACACATTGAGAGTTGATTCTCATATGTTGACCCTGAGCTAATCAAACATCAGAAACATATTTCGGTAGATTGTTAGTTTTACATGACTGCAAAAAACTTCATCTGAACTAACTAGCTTCATGCTCCAGCTGTCATGGGGCACCACGGAGTCTTACCCTCGGTGTGTATGGCAGACACATAGCTCCAGTTGTACCTCTTGACTATGTCCACCATGGCTCGGGCCTGCTGCATGTCCGACGGCACCACCCTCATGAAATATTTATACAAGCTCTGCAGGAAGGAAGTCATACATGTGTTTATCTGAAAATACTTTATCATTAAAAGTCCAAACTTCGACCTTGTCACTGAGATCCATGCTGGTGGCTGAGTAGGCGATCTGCGGGATGTTGAAAAGCTGCAGGAGATTCTGCACCTGGATGGCTACTGAGCTGGAGCCCGGTCCGATGAGGCCCACAATGGGCTTCTTGCCCGGTGGAGCCAGCACGCTGCCCGTCTCGGCGGCGCATCTGCCCTGGCTTTCCTCCTCCTCACTGGACACCAGCGTGTCTCGGATGAACTCAATGCTCTGCTCCAGGGCGACGGCAGAGTGCCAGCACGAGTCCCTGCGGATCGGATCAGTTAGATATATACATAGACAGACAGATACTTTCTTCATCTCCAACAGAGCTCAGCAAAAATGTCACAATGAACTTTATCACAACATAAAACAACCAAGGCAAGACAGGAGAGATGAGAAAAATAAGAACATTTAATACCAATAAATAAATACGGAACGTAACACTTCAAATTTGTAGTGCAATAATGCATAGTAAATTAAGTCATGACGAATTTGAGACTGTCTCTCTGTCTTTAGGCTAAAATATGCTTGCACACTTTTTAAACTAAAGGTGTGCCTCAAGGTTTTGTCCTAAGACCATTCTCACACACACACAATCTTCATACCAATATTTTCCAAAGTTATATTTTTATGCAAGATCATAATCCTTCACTTATTGTGGTTAATTGGTTTCAAACCAGAAGTGAAGATAGAGTGATACTGTATTCATCTCCAAGAGATTATTACAATTAATTCAATATTTTGCTAGACAAAAGATAGAAAAAAAGATAGATGTTTATGACGTTATAAATGTGTTTTTTAGCATTATAAGAACCTTCTAGACATGAAATAGCACCCATATAGTCAACTAAACACTCGAATAACCCAATATTATAGACACAATTGCAGAAAATAAGATTTAAAACATAAACAAAACATTACATAGTCTCACACCAATTAGGAGAGTTCCTTTTTGGGGGTTTTCTGGACAGAGTACTTCTTGCAGTGGCTCTTGCCTCAACAGTGTAATATAACTGATGACTGAACATGGTGACCACTGGAGGATACTACATATTACATCTTTGAATGCATGTACAGAATGCCTTATATTTAAATATAAATGCCATTGTTATGCTTCTAAATGCTTAATTTAGGCCAAACGTATGGAAAATGTGGTTAAATGTGTACATTTTTTGTCCAATAATTCATAACCATCATACAGCGCTGATTTATTAAGCTCAGGTGGTAAGAGTAGTTGTAGTTGTCCCCCAACTTGAGGGTTGCGGGGTTCGATCCTGCATCCTTCCGTGATCATGTCAAAGCATCCTTGGGCAAGCGACCCCTAGTTGCTCCTGATGTGTCATCAGTAGGTAAATGCGGAAACAGTGTCAAAGCGCTTTGATTGCCTTAAAAGTAGAAAAGCACTATACAAGTGAAAGACTATTTCATTTATTTATTTTGAAAAACCGTGATAAAGTGAATCCATGAAATTTGAACTGCAAAGTGGAGATGGACAACCGTAATTTTCTCTTAAAGCTACCTCCTGTTTTCCTCAGGAGTTTACAAAAAAGTATTTCTTAAAAGGTGATCACAACCCATAATGCAAAAGGTAAAATTTTACCTGATCTCACATCCAAGAGTAATATTAGGGAGGATGCTGGAGTCCGCGTTGATTCGATCCAGCGTGTGCATCATAGCCTCCACCCTTTGGATCCCGTACTGCTCGCGCACTGCGCCACACTTCCTCTCGTGCACCTGACAGACGAGACATGCAAAGTTTATGCCTTAAAGTCAACAAATCAAAACCTCACAGAACTAACCTTGTCTGCAGGCGGCTGGTGGTGGACTGAGAACAGGGCTCCTATGATGATGTCACCCGGGAGGTGAGCCAGAACCCTCCTCTCGTTGTTCTGGGCACTGACCCCGACACGATCCCTCTGGCCCAGTCGGCTAAGCTCGACTCCCAGTAACAGGCTCATGGCTAGCAGTTGCATGTAAAGTCCAAATCTCTCTACCATCCTGACATTCCAATTCATTCCTCCCACCATTCTTTGCCCCATCAGAGTCCAAACGAGTGCTTGACCATGAGTGAGTGTACACTGGTACAATTCAAAGTTGTAGAGAAAAGGTCAGATGTCAAACATTTGAATAGACAGACAATCCTGATCAAAATCTATGCCCAAGAATTGACATTTTGTACATTTGGATCTGAAGGATTCTTTTAAAAGCTGCAGTCTTAACCTTTACGTTTTTACTGACTTTTGTTCAATTTTTTCTTCTTTTTGCATTTTGGTGCTCTATTTTTAAACCTCCTTAAGATTCAACAGTGCAAAATGTAAAATCTTGCAATGTCTCAACTGCTCTTAAAATTCTAATCAGAAGTGTATCACAGAACTGCTGTCCATGGTACTGAAGTTGAGTCTCACAAAGCAATGAAGCGGGCCAGAAATTATTGCTGAAATGTGGAAGGGGCCCATTCACATGATTTATCACCTCCAGCATGGCAAGTTTTTTCATCCTTTATTGATTTCCCTAAAAAACTCTAAATACTGTCAATTATATTACATTAGTTGTGTGGTAACACATGGGCAAAGAAAACATTTTGTGCAGCTCTAGATCAAAGTGTGAAAAAATTTGAGCTAAATCAGGAAAGTGACTTAGATCCAGCAGGTGGGGCTGCGATGAAACAAACCCTTACAACATGAACAACTTCTACAGAATGGAGATTTATGTCACCCGAGGGCCTGACAATGATGCACTGAGATCAAATCCAATATAATTTATACTGCATGTTTGGAGACCTGGCTGGCACAAGTCCAGCTGGTGTGTGGGTTTAGATCAGTCTCTGTAAACAAACAGGCTTGTTGTTTACATATCTGATTTGTGAAAGTGATTCATATTCATCATGGTGTATTACTATTGTCTTTGTTTCAACAGCGCAGGCTGGGTCACTTCTACAGAGCCAGAGACAGTTCCGGTCAGTTTATGAATGCACTTCATGTTTTACCTGTATTTGAACTGCTCTTTTTGTAGGGTCAAATGACTATATAGTTGTTTTTAATAAATGCACGCATCCTCTGTAGCACTTGTTTAAATGTCTCTTAACAATTTTCACCTTGACTGGATGCTTTTTTAGCCATCAAGAAGCTTCTGGCAGAATAACCAAGCTACTCTTTTATGCAAAATTGGTTCATTTAAAAGGGTTGGTTTCTCAGAACAGTGCCAGCACAAATGTTTTATAGGGTTCCTGAACATTCCAACCAATTTCCTTTTTTCTGGGGGTGACGTAACGGATCTCGCTGTCTTTGTTGGACAGTCCTGTTGTTCTGAGTATTGGTCCAACCCATGAGTGCTACAATCATGAGGGAGAAGTTAATAGTGATTGGGTTTTTCAAGTCAAAAGACATTCTGGAAGCTTTAGTGCCACTTATAAAAAGATGTATGTGACTGTATGTATGATTTCTGAAGAAAATCAGAACTGAGCACACAATTCTTATTTCTATAAACAAGTGAAGATGTACATTGTGAAATCATTCCACCATGGAAAACAACTGACATATAAATGATGAAGACATCATCACAAGTGGATGTAAACTTTTAACAGCAACTGCAAAACACACTGAGCCATGTCTAGAAGAGCTGGGGTGTCAATATGTAAATAATGTAAATACAGCAGGAGCACCATATAGAAAACCTCATTCACCCTCCAACTTTCTTCCAGCCTACCTGTTTGCCTCCAGCAGCCAGGGAGAAGCTGGTGAGAGCATCTCCATCACATGAACTTGTTTGTTGATTTTAGGAAAAGTGTGGCACACTGCTCATCTTATCGTCCCTTCGCGACGGAGCACATGGAAGTTACTGCTGCAACATCATCACCAACACTGAACCTCACCTCCTCTCGTCCCTGGCTGCACCGCCCCCGTCTCCTCCCACTCCCTCACGGCTGCACGCCGGAGGACGAGGCGGCTCGCATGAAAACAGGCTGCCCACCCTGCCAAGTCATGGCGATGATTCAGCCCTCGTTCATTAAAATGTTTCATTACTCGGACGACACGGTGTCAGATCACGTACGGTAGGCTAAACACAGCACACTACCACTCCTTAAACGGCGAATATACTCGACACAATTCACGTGGACGAACGGCGACTTTATACTTACAATGGAGGCTTTAAAACGTAATAATTTTGGCAAATACCTTTTTGTTACAGGTTCAAACTTTCCGTACCGGTCAGCCATTACACCCCTTCACCTTTTGGCGCGTGGCTATCACTTTGTAACCAAACGCGCATGCGTGAATGGACCCGAAAGGAGCCATGATACCATGCCTAGCTAGTAGCTAAGTACTGTGATACCGTCTATCGTTCCATCATCCATCGATCTTCTAAGCCGCTTATGCTCACTTGTGTCGCGGGGATGCTGGAGCCTATCCCAGTTGATGGGGTGGGAGGCGGGGTACACCCTGGACTGGTCGCCAGTCAATCGCAGGGCACATATTGACAAACAATCTGTCAAACTCACATTCATACAATTTAGAGCCTAGCAGGCATGTTTTTGTTGTGTAGGAGGAAAATCCACGCATGCACGCACAGGGACAACATGCAACCTACAAACAGAGATGCCCAATTGAGATTCAAACCCAGATATTTCGGAGCTCCTGACTGTGTGGCCAACACGCTAACCTCCAAAAAAGATTTTAAAAAATCCCTGTGCAGATATTTATGGCATATATTGGTCATGTAGCAGTAAATTTATGTTGAACATGCAAATGTAGCCGCAACAGGGCACAAGCCAGTGTCTTATTGTGCCGGTCCCAAGCCCGGATAAACACAGAGGGTTGTGTCAGGAAGGGCATTCGACGTAAAATTTAGCAAAACCAGAACATGCGAATCAAACAAATAACTTCCATACCGGATCGGATGTGGCCCGGGTTAACAACGCCTGCCACCGGTGCTGTTCACCGACAGGGTGCCGGTGGAAACTGGATTACTGTTGGTCGAAGAAGGAGAGGAGGAAGGTGTGTCCGTAGGGGGAAAGAGAAGAGGAATGAGTCTAGAACTAAGAGTTGGGACTTTGAATGTTGGAAGTATGACAGGAAAAGGTAGAGAATTAGTTGACATGATGCAGAGGAGGAACGTGGACATATTGTGTGTCCAGGAGACCAGGTGGAATGGTAGCAAGGCTAGAAGCTTAGGTGCAGGGTTCAAGTTGTTCTATCATGGTGTAGATAGGAAGAGAAATTGAGTAGGGGTGATTTTGAAGGAGGAGTTTGCTAGCAACGTCCTGGAGGTAAAAAGAGTGTCAGAGTGATGAGCCTGAAGCTAGATATCGAAGATGTGATGTTCAATGTTGTTTGTGGGTATGCTCCACAGGTAGGATGTGAGATGGAGGAGAAAGAAAAATTCTGGTCAGACCTGGATGAAGGGATGCAGAACATCCCCAGAAGTGAGAAAGTTGTCATTGGTGCGGACGTCAATGGACATGTTGGTGCAGGAAACAGAGATGATGAGGAGGTGATGGGCAAGTTTGGTATCCAGGAGAGGAACGGCAAAGGACAGATGGTGGTCGACTTTGCAAAAAGGATGGAAATGGCTGTAGTGAATACTTTCTTCCAGAAAAGACAGGAACATAGGGGGACCTATATAAGTGGAGGTAGGAGCACACAGGTAGACTACATCTTGTGTAGAAGGTGTAACGTGGTGGAGGTCAGTGACTGCAAAGCAGTAGTAGGTGAGAGTGTAGCCAGACAGCATAGGATGGTAGTGTGTAGGATGACTCTAGTGGTGAGAAGGATGAAGAGGGTAAAGGCAGAGCAGAGGATGAAATGGTGGAAGCTGAAAAAGGAGGAGTGTTGTGTGACTTTTAGGAAGGAGTTGAAAAAGGCTATGGGTGGCCAGGAAGTCCTTCCAGATGACTGGACAACTACAGCTACTGTGATCAAGGAGAGAGGTAGGAGAGTACTTGGTGTGTCATCTGGAAGGAAAGTAGATAAGGAGACTTGGTGGTGGAATGAGGAGGTGCAGGAGTGTATACAGAGTAAGAGGTTAGCTAAGAAGAAGTGGGACACTGAGAGGACTGAAGAGAGTAGACAGGAGTACAGAGAGATGCAGCGTAAGGTGAAAGTAAAGGTGGCAAAGGCCAAACAAGGGGCTTATGATGACTTGTATGCTAGGTTGGACAGCAAGGAGGGAGAGAAAGATCTATACAGGTTGGCAAGGCAGAGGGACAGAGATGGGAAGGACGTGCAGCAGGTTAGGGTGATGAAGGATAGGGATGGAAGGGTATTGACAGGTGCCAGTAGTGTCATGGGAAGATGGAAAGAGTACTTTGAAGAGTTGATGAATGAGGAAAATGAAAGAGAACAAAGAGTAGAAGAGGTGACTGTTGTGGACCAGGAAGTAGCAAAGATTAGTAAGGAAGAAGTGAGGAGGGCATTGAAGAGGATGAAGAATGGAAAGGCACTCGGTCCTGATGATATACCTGTGGAGGTATGGAAGTGTCTAGGAGAGGTGGCAGTAGAGTTCCTGACCGGGTTGTTTAACAAGATCTTAGATAATGAGAAGATGCCTGAGGAATGGAGGAGAAGTGTGCTGGTGCCCATTTTTAAGAACAAGGGAGATGTGCAGAGTTGTGGCAACTACAGAGGAATAAAGCTGATGAGCCATACAATGAAGTTATGGGAAAGAGTAGTTGAAGCTAGACTAAGGGCAAACGTGAGCATTTGTGAGCAGCAGTACGGTTTTATGCCAAAAAAGAGTACAACAGATGCAGTATTTGCTTTGAGGATGTTGATGGAGAAGTACAGGGAAGGTCAGAGGGAGCTGCATTGTGTTTTTGTAGATCTGGAGAAAGCTTATGACAGGGTGCCCAGAGAGGAACTGTGGTATTGTATGAGGAAATCTGGAGTGGCAGAGAAGTATGTTAGAGCGGTGCAGGACATGTACGAGGACTGTAAGACAGTAGTGAGCTGTGCTGCAGGTGTGACAGAGGAGTTCCGAGTGAAGGTATGATGTTTGCAGATGACTGTGATATGTAGTGAGAGCAGGGAACAGGTGGAGGAGAAGCTTGAGGGGTGGAGGTTTGCCCTGGAAAGAAGAAGAATGAAGGTTAGCCGCAGCAAGATGGAGTACATGTGTATAAATGAGAGAGACCGAAGGGGAAGAGTGAGGATACAGGGAAAAGAGATAAAGAAGGTGGAGGATTTTAAGTACTTAGGGTCAACAGTCCAGAGCAATGGAGAGTGTGGAAAAGAGGTGAAAAAGCGTGTGCAGGCAGGCTGGAATGGGTGGAGAAAAGTGTCGGGTGAGATGTGTGATAGAAGAGTTTCAGCTAAAATGAGGAAGGGAAGGTGTACAAAACTGTAGTGATACCAGCGATGTTGTTTGGTTTTCTGCCTTTGCTCCTCATGACTGTGGACGGGAAATCATTGAACGGACTGGTCTACACTAGTGCTACAGTATCCACTCTAAATGGCACCATTCCTCGTGTAGGTGCAGATTGTTGTTGTCTGTGAAGTTCAGGCTTACTCGTGTTCAATCAAGGTGCAATCAAAACAACTTCCATGTCACTGCATAAAACGAATCCTTTATTTTACCCAGTGTCAGAACATATTCATGTTGTTCATTGTGGCCTGCCGTGCAACCCCACAAAAAACTATAACTCAGTTGAGTAGACACGGTAAAATAACTGTGTGTTTCCACAGCAGTCAAAAGCTTCCACTTACTTTTTGGCTCACAGCACCTCCCCCAACGTGTGTGTGTGGCCGCACACCTGAAGTCAGCTTTTATAATCAATGTTACAGCAATGACAACTAAATCAACAAATCTAACAAGACTTGAATGAAATAAATATTACTACTGCTCTTTCAAACAGTATTTTAAAGTGTGCATATTGAATAGATGACAAACCCACACACTATAACTGACTGTCTCATACACACAATTGTTTTTTAAAATAGAAACAATTACCAAACAAATTTGATATACTGTATGTATACAGATTTTCAATAACAAACTTAAATCTTGTCTCCTTTTTAAAAAAAAATTTGTATTTTGAAGAGTCTCATAACTTCGCACGGATTTCTCAACATCTGTCTCATACTGCTCCTAGAAGATAACTGACCTTGGTGATGGGTCTATCTAGTTCGCTGGTCTTCGTCCTTACACGAACGCGGCGAACAAGTCCATGTTCATTTGGCACCGCCTCGATGATCTTACCTATGACCCATGAGTTTCTTGACGCGGTCTTGTCCACCAGCAAAATAATGTACCCTGCTGCAAAGTTTTGCTTCTTCTGCGTCCACTTCTGACGTACTTGGAACTCAGGCAAGTATTCTCTCATCCATCGTTTCCAAAAAAGGTCTGCCATATATTGGACTTGCATCCACCTTCTGCGTGCATAGAGGTCCTCCTGGTGGAAGACTCCTGGAGGTAGAGATGGGTTGGTCTTCAATAGCAGAAGATGATTTGGGCTGAGCGCCTCTAGGTCGTTGGGGTCACTAGTAGGTGTTGTAATGGGTCGTCCATTAATGATGGCCTCAGCTTCACACAGAAATGTTTGGAGGTTCTCCTCGTCCAGATTTTGTATCTTTAAGGTGGAATTGAGGATTTTTTTGATAGATCTGATTAAACGTTCCCATACTCCTTGTCGTGGAGAATGATGAGGCCAAACACACCACGTTGTAGTAGAAGAAGAAAAGGCCCCCCAATTTATTCGCACATGTCTTTTATACACTTCTGGTACGCCTCGATCCGCACGTACTCTCCTTGAAGCCTCCCCCTATCAGGACATGTTTTCAGACTTTCTGGCACCACACAATCTGCACGTGTGTTCCACGACCTCGACATGTTTGTTTACACACTTCTGGATGTCACCGTGTTCCTGAAAACACTTTATAAAGTTCACAATTTTACCATATATTCCCCCCTTTTGGGGGTCCCAAACCCCCAAACAACACAGTCCCTCTCTT
>QODF01000021.1:1742835-1772515 GCA_024372805.1 Oostethus manadensis
GACAACATAGCTCCTAGGATCACTCGGGCACTCAAACCCCTCCACCGCGGTAAGGTGGTGATTCACGGAGGGGATGTCCACTTGTAACTGTTGTTATTTCTTTCCTTGCAGACTTCACAGATTTTCTGACTCAGTTATGTGCCATATCACCCTCCATCCTCCTGCTGGGTGACTTTAATTTCCACATTGACAATGTCAACTCCAAACCCGCTGCTGAATTCATGGACCTTCTTCACTGCTTCAACATCACTCAATATGTCAATTTCCCCACTCATTCTTGATCAGGTTTGCTCCACGGGTCCCACAATAAACAATCTTTCCAGCCACAACCTCGGCATATCTGACCACTTTGCCATAACCTTCAATATACAAATCCCCCTCACAGCCCATAAAGCAAAAAGCACAATAACTTTCAGAAATTTAAAATCCATTGACACTCCTGCTCTTTCTGTTCTTCTCTCCTCCAAACTGGCTACCTCCCCTCCCACTCTGTCTAAAAATCCTTCTGAACTTGTCACTTATTACAACAATACCCTCTCCTCTTTACCCTCTCCTCCAGTTTAGACAAACTGGCCCCTACCAAAACTAAAACCGCCTTTTTTACCCATACTGCCCCCTGGTACACCCCTGAGCTCCATCAAATGAAATCCTGAAAGCGCCTGCTTGAAAGACTGTACAATAAATATGGTTTAACTGTCCATCTGCAAATCTACACAGACTACATACATCAATATAAAGACACACTAAACTCTGTCCGGTCCAAATACTACTCCGACCTCATCCATTCTGCCTCCAATAACCCCAAAGCTCTCTTTTCCACAATAAACACACTTCTAAAGCCCAACAACAACACCTCATCTTCATTCACCACTGAAAAATGCAATCAATTTCAACCCTTCTTTCAGTCCAAAATAGATTGCATTTACAGTTCCATAGACATCTCCTCCTCCCACACTGCTCCACCTGATCCTCCTCTGTCCCATCAACAGCTCTCTCACTTCTCACCCATTTCTCCGGCCCACCTTACAAAACTTTTTCCCAGCATTAATACTTTGACATGTTCTCTGGATCCCTATCCCTCTCCTTTTATCAAAGCCTGTCTTCCTGTACTTTCTCCACTGATCACAC
This sequence comes from Oostethus manadensis, assembly GCA_024372805.1. Taxonomy (NCBI): domain Eukaryota; kingdom Metazoa; phylum Chordata; class Actinopteri; order Syngnathiformes; family Syngnathidae; genus Oostethus; species Oostethus manadensis. Next base: position 1,743,964 of record QODF01000021.1, read on the forward strand.
AAATCATAAACTCCTCCCTCTCCTCCGGTTTTGTGCCACAGTCTCTCAAGCTAGCTGGTATCACCCCTATCCTCAAAAAACCTAACCTTGACCCTGAAATCTGTGCAAATTTCCATCCCATATCCAACCTCCCCTTTCTGTCTAAAATCCTGGAACGTATTGTTGCCGCCCAACTCCAGACTCACCTCACCTCCAATAGTCTCTATGAACCCTTCCAGTCTGGCTTCCGTCCCAAACACAGCACCGAAACAGCTCTGCTCAAAATTACAAACTATCTCCTCCTCTCCTCCGATTCCAGTAACCTTTCCATCCTCATCCTCCTGGACCTCACCGCAGTTTTCGACACCATCAGCCATACCATCCTCCTGTCCCGTCTCAAAAACTTGAACATCACTGGTTCCGCTCTTTCCTGGCTCCAGTCCTATCTCATAAACCGGCAACAGTTCATCCATATCAACCACTGCTCCTCCTACAAAGCCCCCCTGCAGCAGGGTGTCCCGCAGGGTTTGGTGCTTGGTCCCCTCCTCTTCATTCTCTACATCCTCCCCCTCGGCAACATTATTCGTCGTCATGGTCTCCGCTTTCACTGCTACGCTGACGACATCCAACTTTACATCTCCACAACATCCATCAACCCCAGCATCTACTCCACTGTCACCCACTGCTTAACAGACATCAAAAACTGGATGAATCACAACTTCCTCAAATTAAACAGCGACAAAACAGACTTTATCATTATTGGTCCACATAACATCACCAAATCCTCTCAACACTTCACCCTGCACTTTGACAACACCACACTTCTTCCATCCCCACTCATCCACAATCTTGGCTTGCTCCTCGACCCCCCTCTTTCGTTTGAACCTCACGTAAAGCACAAAACCCGGACTGCTTTTTTTCACCTCAAAAACATAGCTCGTCTCCGTCCATCACTTACCTTCTCTGCTGCTGAAATTCTCATCCACGCGTTTATCACAACCAGAATGGACCATTGCAAAAGAATTCTCTATGGTACATCATCAAAAACCCTCAACACATTACAGTACATTCAGAACTCCGCCGCTCGGCTCCTCACCCTCACACGTTCCCGTGAACACATCACCCCTGTCCTCCTCAAGCTCCACTGGCTCCCTGTCCCTCAGCGTATCCACTTAAAAATCCTTCTCATTACATTTAAAGCACTCCATAACCTGGCCCCTCCTTACCTCACAGACCGGCTCCATCATTACACTCCATCTCGCTCTTTCCGCTCCTTCAACTCCAACCTTCTGTCCCTGCCCTGTAGGACCAAGCTGCGAACCTGGGGGCACAGAGCTTTTTCCATTGCTGTCCCCACCCTCTGTAACTCTCTGCCTAAACCCCTCCGTGACAGCTCTGACCTCCCCACCTTCAAGAAAGAACTTAAAGCTTATCTGTTTAAAATTGCTTTTAATGTTTGATTATTTTCTGTAAATTTTGTGCTGTTTTTATTCTTTAATGTATTGTAACGCGTCTTTGAGTTTCTTGAAAACCGCTATATAAATAAAATATATTATTATTATTATTATTATTGATCCCCTTAGGTCCTTGTCTAGATTAGCAGGGTGTTTGGCTTCTTCCGGCATGGCTGCATGATTGAGTCTTCCTCCAACTCTCAGGATTCCATCTTGCAGGACCGGGTTGAGTTTGTATATGTGGCTGCTGCTTTTGATAGTCTCTCCCTTTTGTAGACAATTAATCTCAATTTGGAATTTCTTTTGCTGGCAATGGCGTATTATTTCCAGCTTGACTTGAGGCAGTCATCCACATAAAAATTGCACAGTACTGTCTTGACTACTGGAACATCAAAGAGGTCCTTGTTGTCTTCCACACATCTTCTGAGAGCATAGATGGCACAACTTGGTGATGAAGTAGCACCTAACAGGTGGACAACCATGTTATAATCCACCATTGCTTTGCTGATATGTCCATCAGGCCACCATAGAAATGTAAGTAGGTCAGCATCTTCCGGTGGCACTTTTACTTGGTGGAACATGGCTTCCACATCAGCCAATATAGCCACCGGTTCTTGGCGAAACCCTGTGATGACTCCAATCAACGTACTTGTGAGGTCTGGCCCCTAAAGAAGCTGTGCATTCATAGAAGTTCCTTGAAAAGAGGCACCACTGTCAATGACAACACAAAGCTTATGTTTTTTGGGATGATACACCCCATGGTGTGGAATGTACCAAACCTTTCCATCGTTGCGGGTAAAGTCTTCTGGAGCAACCTTTGTTGCATACCCTTTGGTAATTATATCCCTCATAAAGGGGATGTACTCCTCTTGAAATATGGGATTCTTGAGGAATCTTTTCTTCAAGTTCAATGCTCGTTGTTCTGCGATAGCACGGTTGTTAGGCATTTTAAACTCTTTATTTCTTAGTAGCAAACCAACACAATAACGCCCCTGTTTCAATCTAGTAGACTGTGACACACTTTCCATGAATTTGAGGTCTTCTTGGGACATTTCCATTTGCTCCTCTTGGCTATTCCTTTCCAGGAAGTCGTATTTGAACTGTTGGTTCCATAACTCATCATTTTGGCCACAGTTATTCTGTTTGACGTAACACACATTACGTCACCAGTTGTTTCACAATTGCCTTCTCTCAATGGTCCATTAACAGTCCATCCCAGTACAGTTTTGACTGCATATGGTCCATCCTTCACACTCCCGATTACCTCTTCTGGTTCCATAGCCTTTGGCACGTTGGTCCCAATCAGCAGACCTATTTCTGCATCAATGTGGGGAATCCTAACTTGCGCCAGATGAGGCCACCTGTTTACGTCCTCTTGCAGTGGAATGTTCCTTTTGTTTGCTGGGATGTTCCTTTGAGAAAACACTTCCTGTAGTTCAATAAAATTGGAGCCTTCAATACCGCTCACCTCCAAGTCTGTTACAACATGGCTAGCAACAATCATTTGTTCTCCCATAGTTGTTAATAGGACGTTATTCTTCTTTCCATTCAAGTTGAGCTCGTTCATCAGCCTTTCAGTAGAAAAGGTTTCTGGGCTGCCTGGATCCAAGAAGGCATACGAACTTACAATTTTACTGCCGTTCTTTGCCTTTACATGGACTGGTACAATGGCAAGAAAACTATTAGTTTCCCAGGCCCCGGTGCCAGAACATATTCTGTAGGTAGTGTCCACAACTCCACTGACCACTGACTGCTTTTCTCGATCATCTGATGATCCTTCCTTCGGTGTAATCTTGTCGTTGCTCTTAATGGGCAACACAGTGGGATGAGTCATTGAGCACACTTCACAATTTCATTGATCTTCACAGAACTTGCTCATGAGTCCTTTTTTCAAACAGCCAGTCAGACAAAAGAGACATGGCTTGGTAGAAGCATGATCAGGGGAACTCCTTTTATTATAATACAAGTCTGGACTAGTACTTGGTGGCTTGTTCACTAGTGTTGCTGTTGTGGTGAAAATTGTTTTAGCAGCCTTTCTTTCTGTTGTGAAGTTTACTGGAATCTTCATTTGACCTTTGCTGTTGTCCTTTAAATCTCCAAACAAAGGATGTAGTGCAATTTCAGCTTGTGTGTTGATGAACTTCACAAGGTCTTTAAACTTGGGTCTTTTAGTTTGCTTCTCCTGAATTTCATAAGTAACACTCCTCCACCTCTCCCTGAGCTTATATGGAAGCTTATTAACAATAGCACGCGTGTTAGAAACGTGATCCAATTCCTCCATATAATCCATGTCTGTCATTGCATTGCTACAGCTAGTGAGAAAGAGAGCAAGTGCATTGAGAGCCTCACCATCATTTGCCTTGATTGTAGACCAACTCAAAGCTTTCTTTATATATGCTGCAGAGATTCTATATTCATTTCCAAAATGTTCCTTTAAAAGCCTGACTGTAGCCTTCATCTGGATCCATGTGTAGACAACTCCGTATTACCTCCCGAGGCTGTCCACTGGTATATTGTTCCATGAAATACAAAGGATCCTTGCTACTCTCCGTTTTGCTCTCCACACCATGTTCAAATGCTCTTCAAATGAGTCTATAGTCCAAAGGATCACCTTTGAAGATGGGAATATGTTGTGGTGGTAAAGTAGAAAGTTTTTGCTGCTTCGCAAGAAATTCAGTAATGTCATTTAGGCGTTATATTATATTGAGCATAGCTTCAGAACCTGCTGAGCTTCCATCATTGCTGCTGCCTGAAGAGGAACTATGGTCACTGTTGCACATGAAGCTAAATGTGTCCGTGAAGCGGTACAAGGGTATGGTGTCTTGTTACTTTTATTTTCTTGATGTTAAGTGGTTACTCCATGGGTTCTTGGTTCATAATTTTTGCTTTTCACAGTTGGCTGATTATCTTGTAGATCTAAGCGATTGTCATCCGTTTGGGAGGCCTTTGCATCCTCAAACATCTGTAAAACCTTCAGTTTAGCATCTGGGGCATCCAAAGCAATTCGAATCTCAAGCTCCTCCCTCTCAGCCTTTGACTTTAGATGATGCTTCTGATGTGCTATCTGAAGGGTGAACGTTTTCATTTACTTTCCTTGCTTCATCCATACGTTTATGAACATCTTCCATCCAACCAGCCACCTGCTTGATTCATTCATTCGTTCATTTTCTATACCGCTTATCCTCATTAGGGTCACGGGGATGCTGGAGCCTATCCCAGCAGACTTTGGGCGAGAGGCGGGGTACACCCTGGACTGGTCGCCAGTCAATCGGAGGGCACTTATAGACAAACAAAATTTCACACTCACATTTCACACTCACATTCATACCGATGGACAATTTAGAGTCACCAATTAACCTAACATGCATGTTTTTGGAATGTGAGAGGAAACCGGAGTACCCGGAGAAAACCCGCACACGCACGGGGAGAACATGCAAACTCCACACAGAGATGCCCAACGGAGATTTGAACCCTGGTCTTCCAGATCTCCTGACTGTGTGGCCAATGTGCTAACCACTCAGCCACCGTGCGGCCCCAAATTTCCATTATCATCCATTAAATGAAGTAACTCATTCTTTTTTCTTGTCAGCTGAGCCAACGTAGACGTCCTTGCACCTGTTTTCCTTTGCAGTGCATCCTCCATCGCCTTGACTGGGTTTCACCTGCTGCTTTTCCACTGTGGCTGAATCTTTATCATCCTCCATGATTTAGAAGCCTTTTCCACTTGCTAGCTGCAGTTAGCTTGACGCAGCGAGGTGCTTCAAAAGCCGACACCGTCACACAATAAAGGAAAATATGCACAGGTCCTTTAAGTCGTTAGCGGTTGACTGACTCAACACTAATTAGCATAGCAATGCACACTTATAATTGAAATGTGGTTATGTTTCCACGGGCGTGCACAATCTTTCATGCATGCACTTACTTGCATTGATAAGGCGCTCTCATTTCTCCTCAGCAAAGTCCTCTTCTAAATTCCGGTGTTCCAAATAAAGTTTGCTGCACAAGCAAAGACCATGAGGAGAACGGTTATTTTACTAGTGTAGGTGCAGATTGTTGTTTGCTGTGAAGTTTAGGCGTACTCGTGTCCAATCAAGGTGTAATCAACACAACTTCTATGTCACTGCATAAAACTAATCCTTTATTTTAACGAGACGGATTCAGACGTGTCCTTGTGTATGTCAGTGTGTCTCTCGACCCCATCGAACCACGACAGCCCCTGTGTGTCCGTTTTGTGGCTGGCTTAGCCACCATCATCAACAAAACGGCTCACTTGGTGCAGGGGAGACCTTTGATTGTACCGACTAAACATTCTGTCATTGCTTTTGTGTCTTCATCTGCCTTCTATGTGTCCTCTCTCCGACAAATCGCGTCTATTGAAGGTTTTGGAGGCACCCAACATCCAATATGTGCACTCCGGTGTCAACATGGCGGATCACATGTCCTCCGGCGGCGCTCCACATGAGTGCAAGCTTCGTGTGCTAACTGACGTACGACCGAGACCTGACCTACTGACGACTACTCTGCCGACTGGACTGGTCTACTTCACAGATGGTGTTACCCTGGCTTTGTCGGATCGGACTGGGAGCGTCCCAGTCTGAGAGTGGGAGGATGAGACTGGTGGATGACATCACCGCCAATGACGACGCAGTCGATCTTCAACATCTCCCATCGGCTGCCAAGGTTGCCAAGGAAGGCGTCCCACCTGATCGTGACACGCACCACATGCATATTAATACACATGACTACACTGCACGCACACGCAAAGCACGCTTATGCATTCTGTGGCTACGTTTTATCACCCGGGCATTTTTTGTGACGGCTGTTTTAATCGTATTACTCACTGCAGGGCTCTGTTTTCTCCAGATCGCGCATCCAGCGCCATCCTCAAGATGATCCTCAGACAGTGGTTTGTAAACTTTCATCCCCAACAATGCCGCCCCTAATGGACGGTTGACAAAGGCGCTAGATGGCCTTAAAGCCCTCAACGTAAAAATGAAAGAACACTCTGGGGTGGACAACAACTGGCTGGATGACCTTCTTGGATCCTTTGGTAAATATAAACGTCTGGTGCTTCCTATTATGATTGCTATTGTGGCCACTATCCTGTTGCTGTAGGTCTGCGCAGGGCTGTGGAGGCAATTTTGCAGAGGCTCTTTGGGGATCCGAAGGGTCAGTACCAGCTGGTACCTGGTGGAAGAAGAGTTGATCCCAGCTGACACTACGATGCTTCCTTCTGCTACTGAATAAACACGCTTGCTTGTGTGACATGCTTTGGGTGGCCTCTGTTTGAGGCCAACAAGGTGGAATGAAGGTAATATGAAAGTTATTGTAGGGCTTGGCAGTTTGGCACATAGCTACTAACTTCACACACAACAGGCTTAGGTACACACACACACACACACACACACATAAAAACAGAAAAACAAAAGAGAGAGGACAACGTTGGAACATCAAGAGCCCACAATATCAACATCTTTGGCTATCATGAGAAGCAAGACAAGGCAACACCAAGGTGGGCAACTGCAGAGCGTGAGAAGAGGAGGGAAGCGCAGCTGCAGATAAGATAACACCGGGCCTGGCCCATTCGCCGAATCCTCTAGGGGAGGAAAGATGATTGATGCAGACAGCAAACAAAGAACTGTTGTCAAGGCAAAGGCGGAGAAGACGACGGCATCCTAAAGTATAAAAAAGCTGGGCAGGGAGAGATACTTTGCTCATTACTGATCTGCTGTCGTAAGGCTCATGTAGGTTCTGTGCTGGCAGGGAAAGGTAATTAGCCAAGACGTCTGTCTTTAATTTGGCTTGGTGTGTAAATAAATACCTGTGTTTAGTTCACCTTCTATTTGGATTTATTGAACTCCCAATACCTCTGATCGAACCTGCTACAGTTCTCAGGCCTCACAGTCAGGAGGTTCAGGTTTCGAATCTCCGTTGGGCGTCTCTGTGTGGAGTTTGCATGTTCTCCCCGTGCGTGTGTGGGTTTTCTCCGGGTACTCCGGTTTCCTCCCACATTCCAAAAACATGCATGTTAGGTTAATTGGCGACCCTAAATTGTCCATTAGAGTATGAATGTGAGTGTGTATGCTTGTTTGTCTATATGTGCCCTGCGATTGACTGGCGACCAGTCCAGGGTGTACCTCGCCTCCCGCCCAAAGTCAGCTGGGATAGGCTCCAGCATACCCGCGACCCTATTGAGGATAAGCAGTATAGAAGATGGATGGATGAATGAACATGTGTACAAGGTTACATTCAAATGTTTACACTTCACAACTACCATGGAGTAGGAAGAAGTAGTTTATTTAATCAAAATTACTGTGTGTGCGTGACATCAAACCGGCCTGCGAATTAAGGTCAAATCTTGGGAGCAGATTCCTGAAAAACAGCATAATTCTCCTGTCATATAGTAGATCTTTGACCAGCTTGTGTTTTTAATTGACAACAGCATTAGCTTTTTAGTGAAGTAACATATGTAAGTTATGGCATAGCCTTGCATCATACGTTGTACACAAAATAAAAATAATAGTAAAGTGCTCGAGTGGTTGGCACGTTGGCCAAACAGTCAGGAGATCTGGAAGATCTCGGTTCGACTATCCGTTATGCATCTCTGTGTGGAGTTTGCATGTTCTCCCCGTGCATGTGTGGGTTTTCTCCGGGTACTTCGGTTTCCCTCCCACATTCCAAAAACATGCATTTTAGCTTAATTGGCCAAAATATGGCTCTATATTGGCCATAGGCATGAGCGTGAGTGTGAATTATTGTTTGTCTTAAAAAAATGTTGTCAAACGGGGTGAATAGCAAATAATCTTTGCCGCTCAATCAACCAGTCAGCATACACACATATTAAATTTACTTATTTCTTTCAACTAGTATTTTTGTTTAAATTCATCCTATTTTTATTTTCTTTATTTTGTTTTAACTTCCCCTTCTTATTATTATACACATACATGTGCAGTGTTTTAAAATGTTCTCTTTCCAATATACAGCATACTACATGACTACTTGTATCATTATCTTGTTTGTTTTTGCTAGTATATATTTCTAATTCCGTGACAAACCTCTCAACATGCCGAACGGTGGTCGAGTGGGTAGCACATTGGCCTCACAGTCGGGAGGTTGAGGGTTCGAATCTCCGTTGGGCATCTCTGTGTGGAGTTTGCATGTTGTCCCCGTGCGTGCGTGGGTTTTCTTCAGGTACTCCGGTTTCCTCCCACATTCCAAAAACATGCATGTTAGGTTAATTGGCCACTCTAAATTGTCCATGAGTACGCCTGGTTGTATGTCTTTGTTTGTCTATATGTGCCCTGCGATTGACTGGCGACCAGTCCAGGGTGTACCCTGCCTCTCGCCCAAAGTATGCTGGGATAGGCTCCAGCATACCCGCGGCCCTAATGAGGATAAGCGGCATAGAAAATGAATGAATGAACCTCTCAACATGACACAATTTTACTTTCCTCTTGTTACCCGTCCTATGTCTTATGTATTGTGATTTATGACCTCCTCACGCATGTAAATATACACTGTATTTGTCCATCACCATTGTAAAAACATACTCACTGTTTGCAAAAAAATGTAGTCAAGTGAGATTTTGTGTTCTTCATGCTCCTCCAAAAAGAACCTTGTTATAACAGACTGGTTGCCCAGGGTAGAAGCTCGGATACGACCCCACTGAGTCCTTTTGCTTGTGAATCCTTGCGGGCAACGCAGTGACAGCAGTCTACTGAGGACATACAGTAATAGTCAAACGTTTGGACACACTTTCTCATTGTATTCTACGAGGAAGTGTGTCCAAAACTTTCACTGAAAGACTTGGTGGTGGTGTTTTAACACTTTGTGAACGCAAGTTGTGGTGCAAATATTGATCACATACCCTGAGATGCCTCAAGAAGAATTCTTTTACAACTTCACTCTGTCTTTTGTTTGAAGCCCGCTTGTGGAATCCATGTGGCGACAGCAGGCGGTGTTCTGTGTGGACATAAGACCCACCCAAGTTTACAAAAGAAGCATTTTTGTGTATGGTGCCTTTAAGTTCATTCCGATCCCATGATGCCAGGAACAACACTCTTTCTTTTGCTTTGTCTCGTCGGCTTTGTCAGTATATGTCTTTGTTCACGGAGTTGTTGGGATCATGGGTTGTTTGTTTCATTCATTCATTCATTTTCTATGCCGCTTATCCTCATTAGGGTTGTAAGTCCTTATAGCGTATAACAGTAAATTAGAACGTGGTGTAAAATGTATTTGATTTCAGGAGTTGAAGACACCAATTAAAGGATCAGAAAATTGAGGCAGTTCATTTTTTGATGAATGCAAATATTTGGTGAGATTCAGAATTTGATTTGAGTTATTAGCTGTAAATCAGGGGTCTCAAATTCAATATACTTTAGGGCCGCTGGAATCTGGCTGAGGCTGGGCCGTAGCCTCAGCCCACACGGATGCTCGCACAATTCAAATTATTATTATTTTTTTAGATCCAATATTCTCAAACGTCTTTTTACACAAAGTAAGATAAACAAGGACACTGGTATGAACAAGTTGTGTGCAAAACTACTAATAAAATTCTCAATCAATCAATCAACAAATAAATAAACAATCAAAAAAAATAAAATGATCAAGGACCCTGGTGTAAACAATAACTTTCCTCAGGTACATCCCTTCTTTGGTTGTCAATTTGTATGGAACATACTGTACTGTTAATTGTATAACTGCTTTCTGTACAAAACTACTAATAAAACAATCAATCAATCTACAGATATATAAACAAATTAAGAACTAATAACTATTTAAATCAGTAATACGTTTCAGTAGTAGTAGTACGTTTCAGTTTTCAGTTAAATTGTGCAGTTCTTTAACCTCAGTCAATGGATTTTTCTGAAAATGGCTTGTCTGGCCTACTTTTTACTCCAAGGGACCTGGCAGCGCTTCCTCTCACATAGCTGAGCCACATTTGTTTTGAAAAAGACATGTTTGGGGCTGTGGAATATACAGTATTTAATTCACTTGGCATGTCATGTTTAGCTGATGCAAGGAGAACAGTGAAGTCCTAAATGGCCCTGACATCAATTCCACTCACACACAGGGGTATATGGCCAAAGGCACCGTGATTGGTAAGTTTGTCAGCTCCTCACACAACACTGTAAAAAGTGTAATTCATATAAAACTCGAGGGCCACACTAACATTTAACTTTCATATTAAGTTGGGGGCCACAAAATATCGTCTTGAGGGCTTTAAATGGCACATGGGCCGCAAGTTTGAGACCCCTGCAACGACTAACCATCTTCTATGCCGCTTTTTCTCACTAGAGTCGCCGGGGTATGCTGGAGCCTATCCCAGGTATTTTAGGCAAAAAGCAGAGTACACACTGGACTGGCCGTCAGCCAATCGCAGGGCACGTATAGACTAACAACCATTCACATTCACACCTATGGACAATTTAGAGTCGTCAATTAACCTAACATGCATGTTTTTGGAATGTGCAAGGAAACCGAGGAGACACACAGAGATACCCAAGGGGAGCTTCCAGATTTCACTGTAAATGATAATCGTCAAAATGATTAAAAAATACATTTCTTAATATTGTGAATGTATAAAATATACAAATTTCACTTTTGAATTACAACTGCAATGTGTGCCTTGATTGTCTATCATTTCTGGCAGAGTGAGTGCCCCCCCCATGGCCCCTCATATGAATTAAGCCTCACCCTGAGGTTAAGCGGCATGTGACCGGCTCAACAAAAAGGAGGGGTTTCAGCAGAGAACACTTTAAGCCTTGACAATTAAAAGCGTGGCAGCATTTCTTCGAGGACTTTCACGCTGGGATGTGGCGCGTCGGTGTCATCGCTTTCACGCTCATTTGGGCGCCTTCCTTCCAACAATTCCCTCGCCCATGCGCCACCCGCCAAGCCCTGCTCACCAAGGAGTGCTGTCCACCTTGGGAAGGGGACGGCTCGGCCTGCGGGGCCAGCTCTGGTCGGGGCTTCTGCCAAGATGTGGAGGTGTCGGATGCCCCGGACGGCCCCGGGTACCCCTTCAGAGGGGTGGACGACCGGGAGAAGTGGCCACTGGTCTTCTTTAACCGCACCTGCCAATGCAGAGGAAACTTCATGGGTTTTAACTGTAGGGACTGCAAATTTGGCTACATTGGGGAGAACTGCAACGAGAGGAGGGAAACCCTCAGGAGGAATATATTCCACTTGTCCCGAGGCGAGAGAATCAAACTGGTGTCCTACCTGAACCTAGCCAAACAGACGGTCAGCAGTGACTATGTGGTCCTTACGGGGACCCACCGGGAGATGGACAACGGCTCCAACCCCATGTTCGCAAATGTGTCCGTGTATGACATATTTGTGTGGATGCACTACTTCGTGTCCCATGATGCTCTACTGGGCGGGCAAGGCAACGTGTGGGCCGATGTGGACTTTGCCCACTGGGCGCCGGCATTCCTCCCTTGGCATCGCGTCTACCTGCTGCATTGGGAGCATGAGATCAGGAAGCTGGTTGGGGACGGCAGCTTCTCCATTCCCTACTGGGACTGGAGGGATGCACAGGGATGTGACGTGTGCACAGACGAGTTGATGGGCGCCCGGAGCACCCAGGACTCCAGTTTGCTTAGTCCTGGTTCTATTTTTTCGTCTTGGAGGGTAAATAAAACAATTTATTATTGTCTCTTTGTTGGACTTTTTGTTAGTATTACACAAAAACAACTTGATTTCTACATGTGTCCCAGACACATTTCGAAACATGCATCAGGTGCGCTCCCTGTCACCAGGTGCTGTGCTCCCAAGCCCAGGAATACAATGACCAGGGTGTACTCTGCGACGCTAGGATGGAGGGTCCGTTGCGACGTAACCCAGGCAACCACAACCGCAACGTGGTGGAGCGGCTGCCCACTTCCGCCGACGTGGCGTTCACCCTCAGCATGGCTAACTATGACACAGGCGCCATGGACCGCACGGCCAATATGAGCTTCAGGAACACCATGGAAGGTCAGAGAGGCATGAGTCCTCTCCTAAACTTAAAAGGACCCTGTTTGAATCCTAGTGTGTTGGTCATCTTGTAGGATTCGGTGACCCCCAGACAGGTTTGGGTAGCAGCACTCGTATGGGCATGCACGCTGCCCTCCATGTCTTCATGAACGGCTCTATGTCCTCCGTGCAGGGTTCTGCCAACGACCCCATATTCCTTCTGCACCACGCCTTTGTTGACAGGTGAGACATACAGTAAGAGCATCAATGCAACCTGGCACTATGCTGCTATGTGCTTTTCTTCCCCCCCATGTAAGCCTTTACGAGGAATGGCTCAGGAGGCATAGGCCCGACCCATCCCAGTATCCATCTTCTAATGCACCGATTGGGCACAACAGCGAATACTACATGGTTCCCTTCCTTCCTCTGCACAGAAACATGGAATACTTCACATCCAGCAAAGATCTGGGATACGAGTACTCCCGCCTGCTGGATTCCAGTAAGTCGCCATTGTTGTCTTCACAGTTTGCACACACTGTCGTTAGTTAGTTGAAAATGCTGAATTGTAATTGGGTTTTTTTGCTCTCACACTTTTTACAAACCTTATAGAAACGCATACGCTCACTCAATGGTACCCTAAATTGATTTTGATGTTTGATGACGCTGCCCTCGGTAGAACAATTTTGACACCCCTGCACTAAACAATGAAAATTGTCATGTGGGTTTACGCAAACACAAAAAGTACGTTAGTTTCTTTGGAAAAAGTAGTTTCAAAAATGTTCCAAAAAAGGAATACTTGTCTTGCTATTTTATTTGACTACCTGCCGGCAAGCAGCCTATTTTTAATATACTAATTTCTGACACGAACATGTTTATTCCCTTGTCCTCGGCAGCCCAGCGTCTGTCTGAGGCCATGCGTCCCTACTTGGAGGACCTGCAGGACATGTGGCCCTGGCTGCTGCTAGCGGGCCTCTGTGGAGGATGTGTGTCGGTAAGCGTGGCTGTGGCGGCGCCAAAGATCAAGCGGCCCGTTCTTGGATGGCGATGGCTTAGTGAGAGGCGGTGGAAAAGGTTATTTGCCTTCCCAGAGAGGCAACCGCTTATTAGGGAGGACGGCTTGGAAGACAGCAAAGTCCGCAGCTACCAAACGGCCATGTGAGGACGTACTTTACTTTCAGGGTGCAGGGCACCAAGAACAAGTCAGAAAAAATGTTTGTGCTAAAAAAAAAAAAAAATACAAACTACTAGAAAACACGAGTTGATGTTAGCATGAAAATGTGGGACAATGATCACTCGGTGGGATGAAAATCTTTTAAAGCACTATGTGTGTCAATAAAACCTTTTTCCTTCTCAATGTACAGTATTTGTGTGTGTGCAGTTTTTATAAACTTGAATTTGATTTGATCATGCAACAAGATATTCCAAGCATTTTTTTGGACACAAAACTTTAGGAATATCAGAGCAAAAAGCCAGATGTAACAGATTTGAGGAAAACAGAAGACAATTCAAACCACAAGCCATGTAGGTTTGGATTTTTTCCCCTCCTGTACTAATAAAAAGTTTCATATAAAATTGCATTGACAATCAGAGACTTGTATTTATATTTGTTTGATGATCTGAAACATTAAAGTGTGACAAACATACAATAAAAGAAGAAACGTTTGGGAACCACTCACTTGCAACCAGCTCCCAGGGGTGATAGAAAGTGTGCTTTCTGTCATGGTTAGAGTGCTTAGTGCTTTGCATTCATGGAAAACTGCATGTTGGGTGTGCTGCCATCTGGAGGAAAGAAAAAGCTGAACTCATGAGGGCCATGAAATACTACCTACATGGGCACATACAGTGAGGAAAATAAGTATTTGAACACCCTGCTATTTTGCAAGTTCTCCACACTTGCCACACAACATGGAGGGGTCTGAAATTTTCAGCGTAGGTGCATCTCCACACCGTGAGAGACATGATCTAAAAAGAAAAATCCAGAAGTCACAATGTGTGATTTTTGAACTATTTATTTGTATGACGCAGCGGCGAGTAAGGATTTGAACACCTGAGAAAATCAATGTTAATACTTGGTACAGGAGCCTCAGTTTGTGATTACCGAGGTCAAACGCTTCCTGTAGTTTTTCACCGGGTTTGCACACACTGCAGGAGGGATTTTGGCCCACTCCTCCACACAGATCTTCTCCAGATCATTGAGGTTTCTGGGTTGTCGATGAGACACATGGAGTTTGAGCTCCCTCCGAAGGTTTTCAATTTGGTTTAGGTTCGGAGACTGGCTAGGCCACACCAGAACCTTGATATGCTTCTTACGAAGCCACTCCTTTGTTATCCCGACTGTGTGCTTCGGGTCATTGTCATGTTGGAAGACCCAAACTGTGAAGACAACAATGGCGACTTACTGGAATCCAGCAGGCGGGAGTACTCGTATCCCAGATTTTTGCTGGATGTGAAGTATTCTATGATTCTGTGCAGAGGCAGGAAGGGAACCATGTAGTATTCGCTGTTGTGCCCAATTGGTGCATTAGAAGATGGATACTGGGATGGGTCGGGCCTATGCCTCCTGAGCCATTCCTCGTAAAGGCATACATGGGGGCTGTTGGAAGACCCTGCCTCGACCCATCTTCAGTGCTCTAACTGAGGGAAGGAGGTTGTTCCCCAAAATGTCGCAATACATGGCCCCGGTCATCCTCTCCTTAATACAGTGCAGTCGCCCTGTCCCATGTGCAGAGAAACACCCTCAAAGCATGATGCCACCTCCCCCATTCTTCACAGTAGGGATGGTGTTCTTGGAATGGTACTCATCATTCTTCTTCCTCTAAACACGCTTAGTGGAATCATGGCAAAAGAGTTCTATTTTGGTCTCATCTGACCACATGACTTTCTCCCATGACTCCTCTGGAACATCCAAATGGTTGTTGGCAAACTTAAGACGGACTTGGACATGTGCTGGTTTTAAGCAGGGGAACCTTCCGTGCCATGCATGATTTCAAACCATGGCATCTTAATATATTACCAACAGTAACCTTGGTAACGGTGGTCCCAGCTCTTTTCAGGTCATTGACCAGCTCCTCCCGTGTAGTTCTGAGCTCAGCTTTAGGGTCATTGAGACCCCACCAGGTGAGATCTTGTGTGGAGCCCCAGTCCGAGGGAGATTGACAGTCATGTTTAGCTTCTTCCATTTTCTAATGACTGCTCCAACAGTGGACCTTTTTTCACCAAGCTGTTTGGCAATTTCCCTGTAGCCCTTTCCGTCATTGTGGAGATGAGCAATTTTGTCTCTGATGTCTTCGGACAGCTCTTTGGTCTTGGCCATGGTAGTGGTTGGAGTCTTACTGATTGTATGGGGTGGACAGGTGTCTTTATCCAGCCAAGAATCTCAAACATGTTCATCTAATTAAGGATAATAAATGGAGTGGAGGTGGATTTTTTTAAGGGTGGACTAACAGGTCTTTGAGGGTCGGAATTCTAGCTGATAGACAGCTGTTCAAATAATTATATGATATAGTATCATACAAACAGTTAAAAAATAATACATTGTGATTTCTGGACTTTTCTTTTAGATCATGTCTCTCACAGTGAACATGCACCTACGCTGAAAATTTCAGACCTCTACATGATTTCTAAGTGGGAGAACTTGCAAAATAGCAGGGTGTTCAAACACTTACTTTCCTCACTGTAAAACACTTGAAAACTATGATAGGTCTTCGAAGACTTTATTGATTTAAGTGTATAACACATGAAGACAAGATGATAGAAGAAGCATAAGAAGTATAACTTTGCTGTGGTGGGTTGAACAGTGTAATCATTAATTCTTCATTCATGAAATCTGGGCTGGAATGGAAAAAAAAAAAAAAAAAGAACATTCTAGCGGCTAAATGTCAAAAAAGTGGAAATGTCCAGAAGCTGAGATGGCCCTCCAGCATACCAGCCAAAATGTAATTCTAATGCAGGTCATGTGATCTTCAGCCATGTAAAACCTAATACTGACATATTGCTGACACATGGACCAATGATGAGCTGAGGTGCTTTGACTGCAAAAGATGATAGTAAAGTTGAGGAAGTTCCATGAAGACTTTTTCCACTCAGAAGGGCCACCACCTTAGATTCAGCTAAAAGTTTTTACATTGTCGTTCCTCGTCATTCGTTTTCTTCGTCACTGTCGTCCTTTTTATTTTGGTCTTCCTTTGGCGGGGTCACAGGTGGAGGCAGGTCCAGACGGGCCCACAACATGGCTTCGGACTTCTTCATGGCAATCTCGATCTTGGCCGCCATCATGTTGACCACGCTCTTGCTTACATCAATCACCTGTAGATATGACAGCCATGGGGTTGGTAAGGTTTATATACAGTCAACGTTCAGGATCATTTCAGATTAACTTACTCCCCACAGGCTGATCTTCTTCTCAAACTCCTTCTCCCTCTCAAAGACCACGTGGATGTTGAGCTGAAAACAACAGAGGCATGTAGCTCAGCAACTACGGTTTTAATTCAAGTGGTGTGCAGAGTCGCTCACCGAGGTGCTGTTGGCGTCTACATAGCTCAGCTCAGGTATGCCATTCTTGGCGTAGATGGAGATGATAACCTGTGAGCCGGTTTGATGCCAGTCGAACCGACACGGAACCACCTTCTTACCCTAAAAGCACAATTTTTTCACTGACAATATTGCATGCCAAGGTCCACTTTAGTTGTAGCTTTTACCTTACAACTCTGGATGGCGCCAGAGCACTCCTTCCGACACCTACCTCATCCTTTTTCCTCCACAAGTGCGTGCCCTTAGTGCATCCCACCTGGGAGAGGAAAGAGTTGAAGTCTGAGGTTTTCTTCTTGCAGCAGCTCCAGTACTTCATCCTGGACATGACACAAGAACACTAATTTAAAACGTTTGTTGCCGTCACAGCAACAGATTCCAATTCAAAAATTACCAATACTGACCCTTCATGGAAGATTGGGAATCCCGAGTGGAATAAGCACACGTCTGAATCCGTTCCGGGGCCGTCATAACTCTAATAGACAAGAAAGTTGAGCTTCAAATCAGTGGCTGATTTGGTAAGGTGGAGCTTTACAAACTTCAATATACACAAAAAGCATACAAACAACAGACAATGCAATTCAACTTTCACTTACTTTAGTGCATCCTCCATTTTTACAAGCCGTACCGACGCTGACCTCGCCGTCATCTTCTTCTGCAGAGACAGCAGTCAACACACTGACACAAACCTCTAAAAGCTTCCAGAAGTTACTGACAGCGTTGAAAAGCATCTACGTCAACATTTACTGAAGTACTCTGACACAAATGAGGAAGGAGGCAAATCCCCAACAGTCCCTCTCAAGGTGACCTTCCTAACGCGAAAGAATAAAGGACAAGGTCAGTGACCACTAAGTAGACCACATTTGGGGTGGACTCATTATTCCGATAAATAAAAGGGTGGGCTAGACATACTGCAGTGTGAGAGAATTGTCTTATAGAAATAAACAAGAAACATGCCTTTATTTACTGCTGAGGTGTCCAAAGGGTGGCCTGTTGCTCATTTATACAGACCTGCGGCTTACCGTAAAAATACAATTCATCACGGCATGCATAATGCAGGATTAGATATTAGGGCCACACTAAAAAAATCAAAATGTAAAAGGTTATAAAATGCTATAAGAACAAAGTTGAAATGTTGGCTGAAATCACACTAATACAGTGAAACTATGATTTTTGTATGGCCAACTTTTCATGATACTTTTTTTCTGACAACTTGACAAGATGTCATCCCAGTTTTCATTCAACCAAACAATTGGCATAGCATTTCACAGAATTGAGCAGCCAAACAAAGAATCCCAAGGCAAACAGAGCAGCGTATTCAGCCAAAACATTTTGTGTAAATCTGTTTGTGCTTTAAAAAAAATTGCATGTAACCATGTCATTCCACATTTATTTCTCATTGTTTTCTATATGTAAAATTATAGTTATTTTCAATAGAATGTATTTTTGTTACTATTGATGGGTGTCTGCCAGGGATTAGTTTTACGTTATTTCTTTTTTGTTTTTTTATCAAGTATTTTCAAACAAATTACAGAAGAAAACTGTGGTTTCACTGTACTAATTACACAAATTTTTATTTTTTTATTTTATTTAAAACACTTCAATTCTTCCATTTTGCTGTATCATCAATGTAAAATGTGTGGACAACCCTGATTTACCATGTGGCCTTCCTATTGTATGTTGAATTCAATACCATCTTGCACTGTCCCTACTTGGCTAAAAACAAAAAACAGATGCATTCCCACCTTGCTTCTCTACATTTGAGTTGTCAGTCAGCTTCAATTTCTCCAGAGCTTGCTTCAGTGAAGCGGACACTTTATGGTGCAACCTTACCAGAGGCTCGTCAGCACTGCAAGAGCAAGCAAATAGTGCTGCTTGTTTTAATGTCATCAGCAGCCACACGCTTACCATTTATCATCAAACACACACAAACGATGTGTACTGTAGGTGGGTGTGTATTGTCAATCAATAATGCACTGCTGCTTCACACGTTGTTTGTGTGTTGCTTCAACCAAGAAATGTGTACTTTCACGGTATTGATTGTGCTAAGACAAAAAAAAAATAGCACAACCTCGGTCTGCAAATGGCCTCCTGGGGCTTTGGTGCAGAGATGATGTATTCGCTAAACTTTGTTTTTTGCTCATCTACGTCTTTCCTCTCTCCTGACGAGGTCACGTCTGGTTTCACCGGCTCCGGGGGCTTCTCTTTGTTGTGTGGGCCTTTAGTGCAGCCCTGCGGGGAGAGAGTGTGACTGCTTTGAAGGGAGTGAGCAACCGGATCGAGTGTGGAACAAAAGCTTACCACGATGCTGAGGAAGTCTGAGAAGTCAGTAGTCCTTCTCTTGCAACAGGACCATCCCTGGGGGAGGAGTGTGAGGCGTCAGATGAGGAAGGTCACAAGGCAACATTTTGAAGGTGGTTTTACCTTCAGTGCATCGTGGAATACTGGGACGCCTGGGTGGTATGTGCAGCCGTCTGCAGCAAGAAAATACCAGTTTAACTAAGTGAAGAAAAATAGTCTTAACAAAAAGACACTACCAAATTGGGTGGGTGACCTTAAGAAGCAACAAATTCCTTTCAGCATAGTTCAAACTATTCCTTTTTCATCCGCCCTTAAGGTAATGCCAACGTACTCTGCTGTGATGAAAAGTGGCATGCAATTAAAATGGAAATTAGGCGCGTGTCCTGCACTGAATATATGTGCAAATGAAGACCAGCGCTCCTGTTGGACCCGCAGTTTCTAATCACAGGAAAAGAGAGAAACATGCTGATATCTAAGTACACCTCTGCTAAATGCGCACAAAACAATAGTTACACAAACACAATGGTTTTAAGCATGGACAACAGTCAAAAAAATGATCTCAATGTGATCCAGTACAGTTATGCAGGCACAACAAACAGTCACCATCGTCGGTCAACATGGGGAATCTCTTGTACTGCTCCTATTAACGTGGAACAAGGAATGGAATATTTAAAAACCTAAACAATACAGACTTTAAGTGGAAAGCAACATTACATTTAAGATCACAGCACTTATTCCAGGTGTCACGTTTGGAAAATTGTGTGCCATTTTAATAGTTCTCTTGCTGTTTAATGCTGGCTAATTTGCCTCTAGGGTGTATTTCTGATTGGGGTCGTTAATGTTGCATTGTATTGTATTGAATTGAATTGCAATGTAATAGCAGGAAAGTTACCTTTTCCTCTTACCTTCAAACTTGCTAACCAGGTCCTAACCTACCTAGCCAAACCGCGAGTTTTAAAAACAGTCCGACACGACATGCTGAACAATACAGTAAAACAAATCGGCACAGTTCGTAGTACTTTTGATAAGAATGGTGTCGGCGAGCAGGGGCCTGAAGAACATTCCAGATCATTAGCTAGCTTGTTAGCTCACATAGCAACGTTAGCTACTCACCGTCCGGGTTGTTTTCCGGATCGAAACGCTGCCCACATCCCTTGTTGTAGCATAAAACAGACATTTCAACAGCTAAAGTAACTTTAATGGCTGACTAAATATAAAGAGGAGTACTTAAAAGCCGGGAGAGGAACGAACGAGGGCGTAAGATAACGGATGCCGCACTCAGCACACACGAAGCTGCCCTCGCTTACTTCCGGGTACACTCGGCTTCTTTCGGCAAAGGTCGGCTCTCGGTCGGCTCTCGCCCAGCCCACTGCCTGCTCCATTAGTGGTCCCAGCGCGGCGGCAACTGATGCTGGACGCTCCCCAAAAAACTTGCGCAAAGCCTTTCCCTCTATGTCCCAGTCTTGTTGAATCTGCGACTCAAACGTCACAAAGCGAAGTCACGGCTCGGTTGTTTTTCCGTTTCGTTTTGACGCAGGACGCAGGTGGCTTGGAAACTGGGACAATTGCTGTTTAGTTTGACGAGGATGGCTGCGGCTCTCTAGACAACTGCCTCTCGGCGGGATGCGATGATGTGACCGCTGATTCCCAGCACAGAATGAAGACTCCCCTCCCCTTCTTACACCCTTTTTTTTGAAGATTCGTGTTTGTAGAGAGGATGGATTCACTTTTTGGTCATTCCACAAAGGTAGGACACCCAGAGTGAAAAATCCACCAATTAAGCAGCAGACTGTACTCATTACTTACTTTAAGTAGGTGGGAATGGATGTGCTGTCTATGCAGAGTAATTTTTTGGAATACTTTTGCTAAAAGTATCTAGCTCCTCGGTGAATATATTCTCTGCTAGCCTTTTATTTGTTTGAAGGAAAACTTTTTGATACTGCAGTGCAAAAATGTTTGCATGTGAATATAATAATTATATAGAAATGTTGTTCTTGTAGTTTAGAGTTTCTTATAGCTTTTTTGAAATTTCCTTTTGGTTGCAATTGAATGGAAACAGACTGGAATGCAGACTTGAATATGCTGTTACATCCCCATAGTAAAAGGCAGGGCCCCTGAAATGGCTTTGTTAGAACTGTTCTCCATCAAATTATTAACAAGCATATTCGTAGCCAGTCGTTGAGATTCTGTTTCCCTTTGTTATGCTTTCCTCTCACAGGGTGACTGTGTGATGTAAGAGCCATGAAGCCTCATCTGAGGGAAATGATGTGCCCTCTTCCTCTCCTTTTACAACATGTTTGCTTTCTCCTTACCTTCTGCATCCCATTGCTCCATGGCCAGTTGTTACCCAAGGCGAGGGCCGGACAGGGCCTGCTTCTCTTCACCCAGCCCGCATACAATGCTTCCATCTTTGAGAACTCTGCAGCAAGAACCTACACCAGCAGTGAGGTCAAAATTGGGCTTGTTCTGGGGCCACCGCCACGATCCTTGGAAGTCCAGTTTTCCATTGAATCTGGTGACAGCGATGGAATCTTCCAGGCTGAGGACTTTACAATGGGAGATTTCTGTTTCCTCCGCATTCGCACAAACAGCGGTGCCATGTTGAACCGGGAGGTTCAAGACAACTACACACTGACGGTCAAGGCCTCCGCCCAGGGAGGCCTGGAGGCGCTGGCTACTGTTTATATCAAAGTCTTGGACACTAATGACCTGCGACCACTTTTCTCGCCAACCTCCTATTCCTTTGTGGTGTCCGAAAGCGCCCAGTTGGGTGCCAGCATCGGCCGTGTGACGGCCACGGATGCCGACGTGGGCTCCAATGGGCAGTTTTACTACTTCTTCAAGAAAAAAGTCGAGCTCTTTGCCGTGCACCCGACCAGTGGCGTTATCACACTGACAGGTCAGCCCCGGATGCACAAGCAAGACCGCTTTGAGATGCAGGTGCAGGTGGTGGACAGGGGCATGAAGCTCTACGGCAACAACGGCATCAGCAGCACCGCCAGACTTGTTATTACTGTCGTGCAGCTAAATGAGTTTGCACCAGTTCTCAGGGCGCTTGCCGTCAATCCGTCCTGGACTGATAGGAACCCGGTTGTTGCCAAAGTGACCGTAAAGGATAAAGATGAGGGAGCAGGCGGGTACATAGAGTGGGTGTCCATCATTGATGGTGATCCACTTGAGCAGTTTGTAATTGAACAATCGCCTCTGGGGAATGAGTACTGGGTGAGGACGTCACAACAGGTGGACTGGGGAAAATACCCGTATGGTTGCAACCTAACTTTCCAGGCTAAAGACAGAGGAACTCCTTCGAAGTTTTCCAACACTCAAGTGGTTCAGTTGCTGGTCTCAAAGCCAGAACCCATATTACGGAATTTTGAGAAAGATGTTTATGAAGTTGTGCTGAGTGAAATTGCTCCCTCGGGGACTTTTGTAGAAGTGGTGAAAATCTCCCCTCCTCCCATAAGCGTCAATTACAGCTTTAGCAGCCTCTCAGAACTAATGTACTTTGATATAAATCCGTTAAATGGCGTTATCGTGACCTCGAGGCATCTGACAAGGATATCACAGATGTTCATGGAGATGGAAGTGCTCGATGCTGTCAGCCAGCTGAGTGCAAAGGTCCGAATCACAGTCGAGGATGCTAATGACAACTCTCCAGTGTTCAGCCGGCCGTTTTATGACATTTCCATCAATGAAAGCTTAGCCGTCGGCACTGTTGTTCTTGTCGTGTCCGCTGTGGACGATGATAAAGGAGAAAATGGATACATCACCCACATAATCAGCAGCCAGAAGTGGCTACCTTTCACTATAGACCAGGACACGGGGGTGGTCAGGATCACACGTGACCTGGACTTTGAGTCATCAGAGGAAATCTATACGTTTGTGGTGCGGGCCTCAGACTGGGGATCACCCTACAGACGAGAGAGTGAGGTCAACGTAACCGTTCGTTTGATAAATCTAAATGACAACCCGCCTATCTTTGAAAGGGTTTCTTGCAGAAGAATGATAGGTCGCGATTTCCCTGTCAGCCAGACAATTGTCACGCTGTCGGCTGTGGACATGGATGAACTGGGAATGGTGACGTATAAGATGGTCGCTGGGAACGAGCTGGACTTCTTTAATTTGAACACAGAGTCTGGCGCCTTATCGCTGAAGAGATCGTTAGCAGCTGCAAATTTAAAAAGCGGAATGTTCAACTTGAAAGTTGTCGCCACAGATGGAGAAATGCTCTCTGAGCCGATGTTTGTGAATGTATCCGTAGTGAGGGGCTCAGCACCACACCGGGGGCTTAACTGTAAGGACACCCAGGTAGCCCAGATGATGGCGGAGAGAATGCTATCAAAAGCCTCGGCTATGGCTCAGGCAAGACAAGAGGAGAGAAGTCCAGACTTCTCTTCAAATAAACAGGCTCCGCAGTTTGAGGCCTTGCCGACAAGTATTCTAGTCCGGGAGGACCTGGCACCCGGAGCTAGCGTATTCCAGGTGAGGGCGCGGGATGGCGACATGGGCTTCAACGGCCGCATTCTCTTTTCCATATCGCACGGAAACAAAGAGAACTGTCTGACCATCGACATGAACAACGGCTTGCTGACGGTCCTGCAACCGCTTGATCGCGAGCGAACCGACCGCTACTTCCTCAACATCACCATCTACGATCAGGGCATCCCCCAGATGTCCAACTGGAGGCTCCTGACTGTCATTGTGGAGGACGCCAACGACAACGACCCACAATTTACACAGGACACCTTCTCTGCTGTTGTCGCTGAAAACGCTCCTGTGGGTTCAGAGGTTATCACCATCACTGCGTTTGACAAAGACACGGGGAAAAATGCCCAGTTGACCTACATCCTGCTGACCAATGTCGCTCATTTTGGCATTGACAGCGAGACGGGGAGTGTTTTTGTGGCCAACCACTTGGACAGGGAGAGCTTCCCTACATTCACGTTGAAGATTGAGGCCAGAGACAAGGCCGAAAGAGGCAACAGGAGGTCATCTGTGACTACTTTGAACATAATAGTGGAAGACGTCAATGATTGTGCCCCATCCTTTATCCCGAGCACTTTTAGCACTCGAGTTCCAGAGGACCTCCCTCCAGGGGCTGTTATTATGTGGGTGCAGGCCAAGGACCCAGACGTCGGTCCCGGAGGACAAGTCAAATACTCCTTGTCCAATGACTTCAATGGCACGTTTGAGGTCAGAAATCGTTTGCCTCGGTAATTATCTGTGCTGCATGTCCTTATAAACTTTTTTTTATTGCTCTGTGTGGGACTGAATGCAGATGGACACAGCAAGCGGAGTGTTGAGGATCAGGAAGGAGCTCGACTTTGAGAAGCAACAGTTTTATAACCTTACCTTGCTGGCTGAAGACAGGGGAAAGCCCACCCGCAGCAGTCAGACATATGTGGAGGTGGAGGTATGTAATCCCAATGCCCATGTTTTGATTAGTAATTCCGCAACTAATGATGATATTTTTGCCTTTCTTTCCCCAATGGTTGTGTTTTCCCAGCTAGTGGATGTCAATGAGAATTTGTATGCGCCGTACTTCTCTGAATTTGCCATGAGAGGTGCAGTGAAGGAGAACTCTCGAGTGGGAACGAGCGTCCTGGTGGTCGACGCTAAGGATGATGACAGAGGGAGGAACGGCGCGCTGAAGTACTCCATCAGAGGAGGCAGCGGACTGGGTGCCTTCACCATCGACGAAGACACAGGTGTGGCACCGACAGTTTCCAACCTGGTTAGCACTGGGTAAAAAGCAAATGAGTTCTGTGCCTCGTGCAAAATATGTCCATTTATTTGAAATTGGTGACTTATTAGAGTCCATTTGTGGTTTGAAATTCACCAGCCGAGAGATGCACCGCATGTAGTCCTGCATCATTTATTGGTTTGTGCGGACGCAAGTATTAGGATGCTTTTTCAAGTTGTTGAAGTTGGTCTGTGTTAGGGCTGGAGATTGTTTCCTTATTATCCAATACAGGTCCCATATGGGTTGTTTTGAAGAAGTGCCGGTGCCACTGGTACTTAAAAAAAAAAGAAATGAACAGAATTATGTGACAGGAAAGTTCAATAATATCAATACAATAACTAGTAAGTAAGTAATAAATTCATCAATATGAAATAAAATTCCCAACAAACTGTCAGTTTGTTTTACTGTACTTGAAGTGCATGCTTTCTGCACAAGTAAAGGTACAATTGGTAATTGGCACGCAATTATGGCGGTGTTAGATTTGCGTTCCAATAGTGTTCGCTTGTTAATTCAACACGCAAGATTTGTGTATGTATGGAGCAAAACCACTTTCTTGTAATGACCTGCTCATGCTGATGTTTCCGGTTGTTTGTTGAGGGATTGGTGGATAACGAGTAGAATTGCTGGTGTGAAAAGCGGCGCAGAAATGTGTGTGCGAGTTTAAGAAGACGATATTGGAACCGAGCACTATTGGTAAGGTCGAGAATAAAGTTGAAAAAGACATTTGTCGGAACGCCACACTATAGTAATGCCTTGTTAGTTTAAATATAAATATTAGTATCAATATTTATATAATATTAATATTAATATTTATATAAAAAATAAATATTATAAGAGCACTGTAGACACACTTCCTGCGGTGGCAATTGGCTCATCCATCTAACATGACTGACAGCTAGTGACCAGTGTAGAATACTACATATCTCCTGAATGCCTTGTACAGTTGAATATTGCTTTTTATTTTTTAAGAGCACCCCTAACGGCAGTCCTTACAAATGAACAGATCTCATTTGTGACTTTTCCAACTCAAGATAAACAAATAAACATGGTAGGTGTATGACAGCAATAACTTTATTTATTTTTTGACACAGAAAGCAGTTCACATAAATGCACATAGATGTTCGCCACTGGTCTCGCTGGTTTCAGCATGAAGTGTGTAGCAATCGGCTAGCTCAATAGCCTTGTCCAGTACTGCGCTGTTTAGTCACGTCTCGGTGAAAATAATGTGGGTACTGTGGGTATTGTTATCCACTGAAGAACGCACATTAGCGAGGAAATGCTTGGCTTGTATTCTTTCGTGCCTTCCTTACATTTGTTTACTTTCTCAACGCTGGCTGGGTGGTGTGTGTAGACTACGGTACTGCCTGCCAAATCCAATATCCAAAAGTTCTTCTCGGGTGTAAAATGTTAAAGCAGACCCGATATGAGTAATATAAATGTCATACAGGATGAACTTGCAGTACTGTTGCATCCCGAAGGGGTCAGACGTATGTAAAATGGAAGGTGCTTGTCACTGCCGTTTTTCCATAGAGGAAAAGCCAGAGTTTTTGTTTTGACTGTAACAGCACAAGCTAGCAGAACGTCAATATTGTATGCTCTGCTGAACGAATGAATGAATTTGACTGCCAAGATGAAGGGTTATATACTGAAACTCACCAGGAGGTGATCAGACTTTCCAACAAAGTAAGGCTGCATGTACTTTAAATACAGATAAAAGTTAAGAACACAAATGCTTTCCAGTTATTAAGACATTTTTTGCATAGAAGTGGATTATTCTCTTCCTTAGTTATCCTCTTAATGAGCAACCTGTATCGACAAGTTGCCTCGCCAGCCAATGAACCTAAGCGTTGACTGTGTGCTAACTATGCCTCCTGTCTGCCTCATTGCAGTGCAAATGAGGCACCGATATGTATTTATTTTTTTGTTGCGGTTACGACCATTTACGTCGGGACCAGTACCATTCTGGTACAGCGCTTCAGCACCCATCCCTAGTCATGCCTTTCTAGACCTCACTTTGTGCTGGGAACAGAAAAAAGGCCTACCCCAAAGTGTTCCCACTAAGTTAGAAGCATACAATTGTCCAAAATATCTTCTTAAGGGTCAGGGGCAACTCTCCATCCAGTAATTATTAGAGATTACAGTAGGAGGTGGGTCTCCCACAGTGAGACGTGTGAGAGTCTGTGAGCGGATGGTTTGTGCTGCCGGGAGATCATTATTTTAATGAGGGCAACATTGCAGCAGCACAGGCAGGGCCTCAGGGTGCGCAGTGCAACTGATCCAGTGCTGTGAGAACAACATTGATCAAGGCCTTTATGCGCTGCACGCCCATCATTTTTGTGTCTACAGGACCGTGACCTGACGGAAGGAAACCTGACTGTGTCTGTCCTGCAGACTCACTCAGTGCCATTAAGAAAAATGAAAAAGGGCATTCATGCAAAATGAACATAACATCCACTTGGATAAGATCTTGACATTTTGCTGTACGGTAGTCCCAGTTGGCAGGCAAGGATTAGATTAAATCCCAGACCTTCCCATATACCACGCATGTCTGAACATTTGATATTTGCATGGTAGAAACTCATTTTATTTTCTGCGGGCCGTTGCTGCTGTCATATTTAAATGTCTGTCTTCATTATGAGGAAATATTTCTTCACATTTCTGCTCCTCCAGTGGTGGGATTGTCTCAGGCATGATATGAAATATAACTCCATACAATATACAATATAAACATATGCTACATTATTAAATGTAATATGACACATGACATAGAAGAGAACTGCAAAAAATATAATACAATATTAGACTACAGTTGTTCCTCGCTATATTGTGGTTGGAATTTTGAAAGTTCTCCTCCTGTTCCATGTAGAAGTGGCACCTTTTTGGCTTTTTTTCTTTGTGCTTCTTCCACACCTAGTTTGAAACACTTACTTCAACTTTTTTGGAATTTTGTCCATCATTCCCAATTCTCATGTAAACCATGAACACACGTGTTATCCCCTATTTGTTCATTCCAGCAAGAAAAAACAGCTAGCATGAGTGAGGTAACAATGTACAGTATGTACCGTAATGGGACACACCTATTAAAACCTTCTAAAAAACAATGTTTTATCCTTTTACTGTATATACTGTACATTCTGTGACCATTCACTAACGTGCACACACGACCCCATAGGAACTAACACTACTTACACTAAATATACACTAAATGAATATGAGGTGTCTGTGAGTCTATGTATAATGAATAAGTTGTCACGGTTTCATTGTCGCGGCATGTTGGAACCACCCCGGAGATGCAGAGCGCTGGACGTCAGGCAGGTAAGGTTGCAGGAATCTTTAATTGAGGACGCTGCAAAGCAGTGGAAAACACAGGGAGCACACGACGCGAAGGAAAAGCAACAACTGACAATGAGCCGACACGGACTGGCGCACACACCTGAACATAAATAGGACGGCAAACAAACGAGGAACAGGTGCGTGTAAATAACGGAGAAAAACTAGAAAGTAAGGAAAACATGTGAAACTAGGAAAATCAACTCGAACAAAACCAAAACTGTCACGAGAACAACACACGTATCGTGACAGTACCCCC